>PITA01017610.1:0-42722 GCA_004023965.1 Spilogale gracilis | reverse complement strand
TGCTGAGTGAAATAAGCCAAGAAGAGAAAGTCAAGTATCGCATGGTTTCACTTACTTGCGGTGCATGAGGGGTAAACTGGAGGACAGTGGGAGAAGGAAAGTAAATGGGAACTAGGGTAATCTAGGGAGGGAAACAAAACAACAGAGACTTTGGACACAGAAACAAACTGAGGGACTTGGAGGGAGGGGGGTGGAGGGAGGGGAGAGCCTGGTGGTGGGTACTGAGAGCACGTATTGCATGGAGCACTGGGTGTGGGGAATGGGGTATGAATCTTGGAACACTGGAAAAAAAAATTTAGTAACAATAAAAAAAAGCAAAAAAAAAGAATGAAATATGAGTGTAACAATTTATATACACTTTGGGACAAGAGAAAGTTTTTAAAATGAAGACTATGGTGTCTTTAAAATGAGAACCTACTGGTACACTTTGGTGTGAGAGACCATCCGGACGTGTGACATTCCACCTCCTCTGTCTTCTTTCCCCCCGCTGTGTAGTAGCCAGGAGCACACTGGTATTGTACTTTGTCCTTCACTTTGAACGTTTTCTGCGTTGTGGAATAATTTCCATGATACAATTCAGGGACTGAACATGTTTCTAAAAAAAAATCAACTTTATTTATTTTAAGAACTTTATCATTCTATAATATTAAAAATAAATCTCAAATGTATTTTCACAAAAATCTTAAGCATATTCGGCTGAAACAAACTTCAGCAAAATTGAAAAATAGCCAGTTTGCCTTTGCATCTCTATTTCCTTTCTTTTATACTCCTGTGACTTAATGCCACCACTCTTGTATTCATAAAATTCTGGTCTAGTATACGTGGCGGAAGGCCACAATTCAACTGAAGGCTTGTACAGTAACAATTTTTTGATTCTGTGCCATTTGAGGATTTATACAATTTAAACAACTAACAACACACTAACAAAGTATACATATTCAAATTACCGAATTATTTTAAGTATATCTGATATAGGTTTACCAAGAAATAAACCTTCTCTAAAGGAAATAGTAATTTATGTATGTTGTGAGAAATAGGTTTAAGGCTTTTCCATCCTATTCCATTCCATTCCAGTCTTTTTTGTTTGTTTGTTTGTTTGTTTTTAAGATTTCATTTATACACTTGAGAGAGAGATCACAAGTGGGAGGGGGAAGCAGACTCCCTGCTGAACAAGGAGTCTGACATGGGGCTCAATCCCAGGAGCCTAAGATCATGGCCTGAGCTGAAGGTAGAAGTTTAACCAACTGAGCCACCCAGGTGCCCCATTCCACTTCATTCTTTTCCTGATAATATAAAGTAGGAACTACTTCCACCTTTTAGCAATTGTGAAAAATGCTGCTAGGAATGTTGTTGTATAAGATTGAGTCCCTGCTTTCATTTCCTCTGGACATATACCTAGAAGTGGAATTACTGGATCCTATGGTAACTCTATTTAATTTTTAGAGGAACTGCCACCAACCCAAGTGTCCATCAAAGGATAATGGATAAACAAAATGTATAGGATCTATCTATCTATCTATCTATCTATCTATCTATCTATCTAATCTATCTATCATCTATCTATATCTATCTATATTTTTATATATACACAATAGAATTTTATTTAGCCATAAAAAGATTTAAATTCTGATGCAAGTTACAACATAGATGAACCTTGAATACCTTATGCTAAGTGAAATAAGTCAGACACAAAAGGATTAATACTGCATGACTCCTCTTATACAAAGTACATAAAATAAGGAAATTGATAGAGATAGCAAATAGAAGTTACCAGATACTGGCATAGGGTGGGGGATAGAGGCATTTATTGTTTAATCTGTTTGGGTTGATGAAAAAGTTTTCAAAATAATGGTGATGATTATACAACATTGTGAATATACTTAAGGCTACTGAATTGTACACTTAAAAATAGTTAAAATTTCAGGCGCCTGGGTGGCTCAGTGGGTTAAAGCCTCTGCCTTCGGCTCAGATCATGATCTCAGGGTCCTGGGATTGAGGCCAGCATCGTGCTCTCTGCTCAGCAGGGAGCCTGCTTCCTCCTCTCTCTCTGCCTGTCTCTCTGCCTACTTGTGATCTCTTTCTCATTCAAATAAATAAAATAAAAATGTTTTAAAAAATAGTTAAAATTTCATGTTTTGTATATTTTATTGCCATTGGAAAAAAAAGATCAGGTTTTGCCAATGGTTGGCAGAAGGGAAAAATGGACTAACAGGTGGAACGCAAACGATTCCTAGGGCATTGTAACTATTCTGTGTGATATCTTAATAGGTGGATACATGTCATTATACATTGGACAAAACCCACTGTATCTTTGTAACACAAAGAACAAAGCCTAAAGTATGAACTTCTGTTAATGTATTCGCATTAGCTCATCAATTACAACAAATACAACACAGTAAATGCAAAATGTTAGTAATAGGGGAAATTGTATGTGGCCAAGGACAGGAAGGGGTATATGGGAACTCTCTGCACTAGCTGCCCAATAATTCTGCAAATCTAAAACTGCTTTAAAAATGAGTATATTAATATTAAAAAAAATTAAATAGGAACTAGTGGAGTAGGTGAGTTGTGGGAGTTAAGAACTCTTGGGTTGGGCGCCTGGGTGGCTCAGTGGGTTAAAGCCTCTGCCTTCAGCTCAAGTCATGATCTCAGGGTCCTGGGATCAAGCCCCGTATTGGGCTCTCTGCTCAGCGGGGAGCCTGCTTCCTCCTCTTTCTCTGCCTACTTGTGATCTCTCTCTCTGTCAAATAAATGAATAAAAATCTTTTAAAAAAAAAGAACTCTTGGGTTAATGAAACACCTAACATTTAGGAAAAACAATATAATATCAACTTCTTGCATTTGCAGGCATACTAGAAAATCAATTCTATTAAACAAAAATAATTATCAATATAAGAAAGTAGTAGCCTTGGGGTGCCTGGGTGGCTCAATCGGTTAAAGCCTCTGCCTTCTGCTCAGGTATGATCTCAGGGTCCTGGGATCGAGGTTCACATTGGGCTCTCTGCTGGGCGGGGAGCCTTCTTCCTCCTCTCTCTCTGCCTGCCTCTCTGCCTACCTATGATCTATCTCTCTGTCAAATAAATAAATAAAATCTTTAAGCACATACCATGTTCCCTCCTACAGGTAGGTTGAGAAGACCATCCACTAGCAAGACATTGAACCACTTCTTCATCTTTTCCTCCAGTGGTTTTATATCCTGAATTACAACCATAACGCATGTTCTCTTGAATTTTGTACATTGATTTTACATCAGAGATGTAACCGTTTCTCA
Organism: Spilogale gracilis; assembly: GCA_004023965.1. NCBI lineage: Eukaryota > Metazoa > Chordata > Mammalia > Carnivora > Mephitidae > Spilogale > Spilogale gracilis. Next base: position 39,451 of record PITA01017610.1, on the reverse strand, counting down.
GTTCAGGCTTAGTGCATTTTTCTATTGAAAAAAAAACTTTGCTTAACTTGGAGAAATTAAGCTTTTCTTTTACGTAATTGTAAAACTAAGGCAAAAGTTTAATATTTTTCTTGGAATTAAAGGAGAGAGAAAATTTCACTCCACAGTTCCTTAATTTGATTTGATTTTGGAATTATCCTGCATATTCTGAATCAAATTTCTTCAAAAACTGATTCAACTTGACAATGACATTGTTTGTATTTATTAACTTCAGTTCTTATAGTGACTCCTACTCCATCACATCTACTTTTAGAAAACATAACAGATTGTCATTAATGGCAAATACAAGGAATTTCATTTAGATTTACTTCCCAATATTTTTAAATCTACTGTGTTTCACAATTTTTAACACGATATAACAAAAACACATACCTAACTTATGGGTCCTTAAATAAGTCTGCATATACATGAACATGAATATTTTGTTCATTCATTTTTTTAACTCAGCAAATGTTCACCTAGCCACACAGTGAGTCTGTGTAGCCAGTCCCTAGTCAGTCCGTGTAGACTGTGACTGAATCATTGACATGTTACTCAAAACCTTTGAGTTCACAGTTATTTTTTAGCAAATACTTGTAACAGTGTTGTGTTAGATAATAAATTTACCTCAGCACTGAGTGAGCTCAGTAACTGTTTAAGCCCTACTATTAGACCCTCATAACAAACCATGCACTTTGTATGGATTATCTCAGTAGAGCAGGTTTATGCCCATTTTACAGATGAGGAACTTGGGCTCATAACGCTCACTTCCCAAAGAGGGAGCAGAATTCAGATGCAGGCAGATTAACTGCAAGGTTGTATCTTAACCATTAGACTACATGCTAAACCCAAGTTCTTCCTTCTGGTTCCTATTTCAATATTTTTGTTTCATTTATTTTTAAGCTCTGTATATGAATCAACTTTTCTTTCTTTCTCTCTTCTTTCTTTCTCTCACCTTTCTTTCTTTCTTTCTCTCTCTCTCTCTCTTTCTTTCTTTCTTTCATCTGTGGTCTATGTTAATACGAAGAGTGTAATGCTTAAATTTATGGTCTGTTGTCAAGTCATGGAAAGGATAATTATCCTAAATGGATATGCTCACCATATATATTAAGCACTGTAACCATCATACTCATTTCCTCTTCTAAATGAAACAGGCCCAGCTGAAGCCTTTACTCTGCAAAACAGAGCTTAGAGAGTTCTTTGTTCAAGAGAGGTCAGCTGATTTAATGGAAGCTTCAACTATAGAGTAGCCTGGCATGAAATAATGAGATGAACCAATCAGATTTCCTTTTTCTAAATTTGAACTCAAAACTCAGAAAACACATTTTTCTGAATCTTTGGGAGAAGGAGTTGACACACAAAGGAGCGATAAGTCTGTCAAAGTATAAAACACTAGAGTAACAATCTTATTCTTCCCAAGTCCGGTGTCAAGCATTTTTCTGGCTTCCTATGCACAATTATATGTATAAGTTCTTCATTCCATAAAGTTGCAATATAATGATATTGCCATTGAAAATGATAATACCATTTTCAGCAATTATCCTTATTCTCTTTACTGGGTACTATTAAGAACAAAGACAATAACATTTTAATAAGAAATATTATTTACAGAATTTCAGAACACACCTTCATTTTGTAAAAGAGATAGTGGGCTAGTAATTTGTTCTTATCTACCAAAAGATTTGACCACCCACCAGGTTCTCTTGGAACTGTATGGACTGATTTCCTTAAATATTATAACTATTTTGTGGACACAGCCCACAGACTCACTGAAGCAACGTGGTTCTGGAGACCAGCCCTCGTGGGTACATGTGATTCGCTCCTCTTGTTTCCCACTTTCAGTTGTATGACCAGCCAAGCAGGAAAATGACAGTTTTTTATTTATTTTCATTGGAAAGTAATAGTTTTTAAAAGAATAGTAATATTGAGCAATCCTTCCATTTTCCACACTAGGAAGATCACAGGGTTTCTCTGAAATGGGTAAATATCAAGCTTAAAATTAAAAATATATCCAAAGCCATGAAATGTGAGATCAAATTGCAGTGAATTTTTAAATTCAAAGTCTTTGCAGCCACTTTAGCACTTATTTTTATTACCTAACTTTTTAAGGGACTTGTGTGGTCATCTTTTTCAATCAGAATTAATCTGCAGCAACCCCAATAACCAATAGTCAGAATAAAATTGGTCAGGTCATTTACTTGGGAAAGCTTTTCCTAAGTTTGTAAAACAACACCTTCTAATAGAAATACAATGCAAACCACATATGTAATTTTAAAATTTGTAGTAGTCACATTAATAAAAGGAACAGTTGAAGTTAATTTTAAAAATACATTTTATTTAACCCATTAAAATATTTAAAATGTTTTTTAATATTTTTTCTTCCTAGTCTGAACTCCAGAATATATTTATACTTACAGCACTCCCAATTTAGACTAAACACATTTCAACAGCTCTATGTAGCTAGTGGCCAGCATATTGGAAAACAGAGTTTTAGACTAGATGAAGTTCTGCTGAAGATATGCAAACTCACAAAATTTTGAAATGAATGGCTTTTTTTTAAAAGAAAAAGACAGACAACTAATTAAAGAATAAATGAAAGACTTGAGCAAGAGCTTTACAGAATAAGACACGTAAATGGTCACAGACCTCGTAAAAAGTATTCAGATTTCTTTGGCAATATTAAGGCAGAAGATACACATACTATTTTTTAAAAAGCAGTCATCCCTTTTGAAAACGGATGCAAAGATTCTCAACAAAATACTAGCAAACAGAATTCAGCAACATATTAAAAAAGGACCAAAGAGCAAGTGGGCTTTATCTCTGGAATGCAGGGATGGTTCAGCATAGGCAAATTGGTCACTGTTATTTACCAAGGCAACAAAATGAAAGAAGGAATAAAAGTATTCATCTGTACACCCAATGACATGTAAAAGAATGTTCATAGCAGTGTTATTCATGTAGTTCCAAACTGGGAACAAGCCAAATGGCCATTCATGGAAAAAAAGATAAACACATTTTAGACAAGCATTCAATGGAACACATTTTAGACAAGCATTCAATGGAATATTACCCAACAGAAAGCTGAATATTATGCTGCAGTGGTGAGTGCAGGATATTGAATCTCACAAACATACTATCCAGGGAAAGAAGGCTGTCACACATAAGTAAATACTATATATTCTGACATGATTTTTTACTGAGGTATAATTTAGCACTTATTTTTTATTGTGCTATAAATATTTTTATAAATATTTTATTGATGTATAACATATTAGTTTTGGGTATACAGCATAATGATTCCACATATATATTTGCACATATTATAAAATAATCTCATAATCTAGTTAAGATCTGTTACTACACAGTTACAATTTTTTTTCACCGTGATGAGCACTTTTAAGATCTGCTCTCTTAGCAACTTTCAAATAGACAATATAGTATTGTTAACACACATGTAAATATATACAGGGTAAACTATAACAAAGAAATAAGGTGATTATATGATGCATTCATTAAGAGTTATTTGTGGTTAGAAGGAAATTAGAGATAATGATGTGTCCATCACAAGGAAGATGGATAAGTAAAATATATGAAACACTTTGCAGCAGTTAAAAGCAACAGAATAGATTCAGCAACAAGGAAATATATTTAAATGATAGCAAGGAAAGCAAAATAAGAGATCAAATCGATGGCAAGCTTTCATTTATGTGAATATAGGCACATACACAACACAAGACATAGTTCAGAAAGATAGTTACATATATAAGAATATATCAAGCACACAATAGTGGCTCCCAGTTTAATACCAGGGAAATGGAGTTCAGGGTCTGGAATAGAGGGAGAAAATGTATACGTAAAACAAAAGTGGTACCTTTCATAGGCCAATGATGATTGCATGCTATAAAATGAGAAGTACCATTAATTCAATTCTTGTCCCTAATGTTCCTAATGGGATAAAGGAAAGCATGGAAATATGAGATTATGGTTAGCTTTTTTGTTTGCTTGTTTGAATAAAAGAAGATTATAACCATATAATAATTAGGAAATTATCTGGAAAATGTAAAGTCTTCTTTTTAAAAGATTTTATTTATTTATTTGTCAGAGAGAGAGAGCACACATAGGGGGAGTGGCAGGCAGAGGGAGAAGCAAGCTCCCCGCTGAGCAAGGAGCCCGATGGGGGACTCAACCCTAGGACCCTGGGACCATGACTAAGCAAGCGGGAGATAGGTGCTTCTCCCAGGCATCCTGAGGAAACAGTATATAGATAGATAGAGAATTATATCATCTGGTTTTCCCCTATTCAGACAGAAAAATAAAGCCAAAGGAAACTATTCACACAAGAATTATCTTATTGTAGAATTGAATGTATCACATAAGATGAATTCTATTTATTACACTTTCATAATTTTAATTGCAGACACATTTTTGGTAGGAAATTTGAGGTCAACTATTACCTAAAAGGCAATTACAATTCATAGGACATTTTATTTCAACAAATTACTGAAGGTGTTTATTTTAGAAAAGTCTTACTGCGGTGGTTTCCTCTTTTCTATATTCGCTCTTGCTGACACCTAATTATCCTTTCTTGTTTCTTATCCCTACAGCTTGACTAATCCACACCTGTACATTGCTTGCCTCCCTCACACTTATTCACACACCAGGCAAGCTGCCCATAAAGATTTCTAAGAGTTGGGGAGTCCCTGTGTACTGGTTTGTGTGACAGTCCTAACCTTACCCTGCTGTCTCCAGTAACTATTAACAGAGCTCCATTTCACTCTCAGAAATGTCCTGATCTGCATGCAGTCCTCCTTCTAACTACTAAAAAATTTCAACCAATGAATAAATTAGGATAAAAATGAAAAGGTAAAGATTAAAAAATCATGATGATTCATGGCTATTTCTTTTTTGAACTTCTCACGCTAAGCTCTCACTTTATGAATAGAGAATTAAAGTTGTACAAGCTGTGTAGCATTAGGAATAAATTCTAGTATAAAATTAGAATTAAGGTTAACATACGACTTAAAGTGGTGGTTCTGTTAGACTGAAAACCCTTTCAAGTGTTTAGACCTTCATCTCTCGTGCCACAAAACCTGGAGATACAAAGCTGTTTTCTTCTTTTTTGTTTTGTGTTGTTTTTCTAAGTTTGTCACTAAAAGAATAGTTTACTAGTTATGCCCAAAGGAAAAAAAAGTCTAAATATTTATAACAAATTATGAGGTATGCTTTTTATAAGGTTGATAACACAAAAATGAAAGACTGTAATAAAAGTTCAAGTTAAATGAATGTTAGAATTTCCCTTTATAAGTTTTAGGAAATAAAGAATATGAAAACTTAATTTTACCTTCTGCATAGAGTTCTCCTGAGATGATTAATATGATGATAAAAGCCAAACCTTTTAACCTCATCTTCAGGGTGTGCCCAACAAAGATTCTAATAATTCTAAAGCACTAGAGATTCCTCGTTAAGTACACAATACTTTGCCTGAAGAAAAAGTTAATTATTTACAACATCTGTCAAAGTGTCTTTGTAACAAAACTTATACTTCATTTAAAATATTTTCAAATAATACTAAAGTTACATGACCATGTTAATTGATAATACTTTTCACGCCAGAGTCCAATAAGAACGTGATAACTTATAAGGGCAACAATAACAGCAGCAGAAATCATTAACTCAGACTGCATAAATAAAGGTAAATTTTCAACTTCAATTCCCCATCGTAAGTCCATGGAGTAAAGTTCACCTGTGGCCATTGATTTCTTTGCCACCATTGATCAAATGGAGAGATGAACTTAGAAACATGACATAGTAGACTCTTGATGTTAAAACACAGTGGTTGTCTATGTTGCACTGCTTAAAGAGAGAAATGCCTTACTTTCCCAAGCAATGATGAAACTTTATTATTGATAGTAATGTCTAATGTTTAGAGTATATTCTGTGGTGGGTGATGAAATTAGCACTGTGCGGTATTATCATTTATGTATGAAAAATGTTTTGAGTGATCACTATATACCAGGTCATGCTCTAATCTTGAGTATATAGCAGTAAAAAAGAAAAGATTAAAATTACTGTCCTCAAGGAGTTTACATTCTAACGGGTTTTACTTTAAACTATAAAATAGTATAGTGAGGTGAGAGCTGTTATATTTTCATTTTGTAACTTTTTATTAAAATAAAATATATTCAGAGAAAAGTGCCATAATAGCACAGAACAATGAATTATCACTAGCTGAACACATTTCACAGTAAGAAACAGAATGGACCAGCATCTCATGGGTTGTGGGATTGAGTCCTACATCTGGGCTCCTTGTTTCATGGGGAGTCTGCTCTAATGACTCTCTCCACCCCTCCTTTCCTCTCTATATAGCCATGGTATCTTATAACACTCCTTTGGTTTAATTTTTAATCAGTGAATATAAAATAATACTTTGTTAACAGTGCAGATAAGTACACAACCTCATTTTTTAAAAAAGATTTTATTTGAGAGAGCATGTGCCCACATGTGCACTCACAGCTGTGGGGGAGGGGCAGAGAGAAAGAGACATGCAAACTCCCCACTGACCAGGGAGCAGGATTCAGGTTCAATTCCAGAACCCTGGGATCCTGACCTGAGCTGAAAGCAAGTGCTTAACTGACTGAGCCACCCAGGTGCCCCACAACCTCATTTTTTTCCAGAGAGTTGCCATGTTATTCCAATTACTTATCAAATAATTCATGTTTTTAGCCACAGATCTGAATTTCCACCTTTCTTACATGCTAACCTCTTGTGTGTTTCAGTATCTACTCATGTTGTTTAGTACTATACTTTTAGCTACTTTAACTACAGAATATATGCCAACATTTAATAAATGTAGTCCTTACACTGTCGTCTCCCTATGCAGAAATTTCCTGTCTGGTGTTGCTTGCTTATTTACTGTTGATGTACCGTAGGTTTGGAGGAAGACTTTGGAATAACTCAGCTCTGACTTATAATCTCAATATCCAAATTATGACTTTGGAAAATGGGAACTCATTTGTGACCTACATTTCTACATTTCTAAAATAATGGTAAAAATAGTAGCTACCTCAAGCATGTCATGGAAATTTTGCTGAGGATGCTTTAGTACTTCACATTTTGCTGATCCCTAAAAAAGTCGCTATTAAAAATGGTTTTAGAAACAAAATCTTAAGCCAAATTTCATATATATATTCCAAGGGAGTATATCTCAATTCAGAGGAAAATAGAGGCAATAATTTATTTAGTGGAAATATTAAAAGATAATAAAGATAAAATTATAGATGTGTCATTCTCTCTAAATCTCTTTTCTTTTTTATTCCTTCATTGTCTCTCAAACTTATCTGTCAATCATAAAAATCTAAAATCTCTCTACTTCATATAGGTTTTGAATAGACAACTATAATAACAGTTTCTTTTTAATTATACAACTGATTATAGTCCATGGACTATATACATATTTGACCAATTATTATTTCTACCCAATATTTTTTGAAAATTGGCACATTAGGGATAAACAATGAAAAGTTTAGCTCATCTCTTTTATTTGTATCTCCTGTAACGGTTGCTTAATACCTGCCAAAGCACACTTCCAAGACTTTAGGGCACCATGGCTCTTGGCTCTAGATTTCACCCAGTAGATGTATGCTCAGAAAAAACAGATGTAAAAAGTGAATATCATAAGGCAGAAGCCACATTTATGTTGGTTCTACCATTTTACCTATTTGAACAGTCCTTGAGGTACATGGCTTTATTAAAACTGTTGCAGCAGAAGCCTGAGACTCTGGTGTCTGCTTCATGGATATCAAGGGACAGGTTATGGAGTATTTACTGTTGATAGCAATTAGAGTAAAAATGGTATGGTCCTGACCCCAGGTGTCTGAGGTGTTTTCCTAATTCAACTTCAGAATCAGACAGAAACAGTACATGCCCAGGCCAGTTTTATGGTGTGCTACTGGTACTGGGAGCATATAGGCATGTGGGGCAACATCAAAATGATATCATACATCTGATTGGAGCCTCAGTATCATACTGATGGAAATTAAGGGAAAAGGAAAATCTTGATATTATTAAGAGAAAGAAAAACTACATTACTTTCAAACAAGTCCTATCAGTAATAGGACTGATGAACTTAACATAAGTTATAAAAACAAGGAGAAAGTGGAATAACAAGTTTAATTGTTAAAGGAAGATTACTACCAAACTAGAATGCTATAACTACTAAAAATGTTTTCAAAAATAAAAGAAAGATATATTCAAGTAAATAAAAATGCAAAGAATATGTTAATATTTGTAGAACTCTACCCAAAGAACAGCTAAATGCAGTGCTGTAGACTAAAAGGAAATGAAACATGAAAATTCAGGAAGGAAATAAGAGCAAAGAATAAGAGGTAGGGAAAGGAGCTTAGGTCTGTGGGTGAATATAAGAGAATATTAACTGCACAAAAGAAAACCAATAATGCTTACATGGCAAATAAATATATAGAATTAAAATATATGACATCAATAATGCAAAAGCCACGAGTGAAGAAATGGACTCAATGTGCTCTATGTTTCTAGGACTTTTAAGGAAATTGTAGAAGTAATAATGCCTACTTAATCATCATTGCTGAAGGTCCAGTATTAAAATTTCCAGGTGAATCACTACAGAATAATGTTAAAAAATGTGTAACTAATAGATTAAAGGGATAAAAGTAATCACAAAAAACTCATACATGATTATCCTAAATAAAGGCAAGAAAGTAGAAAGGAAAGAGAAAAAACTGGTTGGTCAGATTTCTGTTTATGGCCAAGATGGAGTAATAGGAACTGGATATACCCTCCCACTTGAAACAACTAAAAAAAAAAATAATAAAATAAGACAAAATTTAAAAAAACAATACTTTTTAAAACATTGAAGATTAGGCAATGAGATGAGCCCTTGATCACCCCAGCCTGCTGCCGGAGGGTTTCCTGCCATGCTAGACAGTATGATGGTCTTCCTGAGGTGGGGGGATGGGAACTGAGATTTATGAAACCAAAGCAGGTAGGATTCAGAGTACAAGTACAGAGAACTGCACGACAGATCTGCAGAGCAGCCACATTAGGTCTTTAGCTGAGTACTGACCAGAACACCTGAATGAAGAACATATCAGAGGCCAAGGAAGGAATCACCTGAGAAGATTAAAGGGAAGAACCTAGAGTCCATATGGGATTGGGGAGAATTCCTGTTCTCACAGGTCAAAGTGAAACTCTTCATTATTTACATGACATTCATCGTGCTCTGAAGAGGTTTTGTTATTATTGTTATTATTTACCTCAGTAGTGGGAAAAACTTCTCTTGCCTAGCAGAGCTTAAAGCAAGATCCAGAGAAGATCAGTTCCAGAACAAACTCAAAAGCTGTTATAGGAATACAAAAGTATCTGATATATCAAAGATGTAAAATTCACAATGTCCTCAAAGGACAGAATGGGGAGGAAAGAAGATAATATTTGAAGAAATAATAGCTGAACATTTTCCAGATTTGATGGAAACTATAACAAGATAGATCAAAGATGATCAAACACTAAGAACAAGAAGCATAAAGAAAACTACAGTACAGCACCACATAATGAATTGCTTAAACCTAGAGATATAAACATTTAAAAGCACTCAGAAGAAAAACACCCCAGAGGAACAAAAACAAGAAGAGACTAAACTTTTTGTCAGAAACATTGCAAGCCTGAAAACAGTTGAAGCAACTTCTTTAAGTACAAGAAAAGAAAAAAAAGAAGAAATAAAGAAAACCTGCAACCTAGAAGTCTATGCCCAGTAAAAATCCTTTTTAAAAAATGAGAGCTAAAAAAAAGAAAAACAAAAAGACTCTTTCAGACATATCTAAGCTGAAATTCTTTACTAACAGGCCTTCTGATGAACTATATTAAAGGAATTCCTTCAGGCACAGGGAAAATGATACCAGATGGAAAGTTGGATGTACATAAAAACTGAAGAGCACCTTAAAATAGCACCTATGTAAACAAGTTTAAAGATTTTTAGATTATTTAAATCTTTTAAAAATATATCTGATGGTTTAAAGAAAAAATGATGAAAATAATAACAATTTATTGTGGGTTTATAACATACTAAAAGCAAAATGTTGACAATAGTACAAAGGGTGGGAAGGCAAAAATGTAGTACGTTATAAAGTCTTTTTTTTTATACTATGTGTGAACTAGTATAATAACATTTACAGATGGATTTGATATGTTGAAGATATTTACTAAAAACCTGAAAGCAACCAGTAGAATAACATAACAAAGAGTTACAGGTAATAGCCAAAAAAGTGGATAAGTTGGAATTATTTTTTAAAAAAAGAAGAAGAGGAAGAACCTATTTAATCAATCCAAAACAGGTCAGAAAACATGAAAAAGGTACTAATGGGGGAATCAGATGGGATGAATAGAAAATAAACAGCAAGAAGACAGATTTACACTCAGCCATCTCAGTGCTCACATTAACTGTAAGAGTCTAAATATCAAAATTAAAAGGCAGAGATGGACTTATTGGATTAAAATATAAAGGCCCAACTATATGCATTCACCAAGAAACCCATTTTACACAAATACACATATAGGTTAGAGGCACAATATGGATAGCTTCACCATACTGTTGTGGGTTGTGTGGTGGCCCCCAAAGATGTGTCTACAGTATAATCCTTGCAGCTTATGGACGTGACCCCCTTTTCCAAAAAAAAAAAAAAATTTTAATTACATTGCAAATGTAATTACGTTGAGAATCTTGAGATCATTCTGGAATACCACGGTACACCCTAAATCCAACGATAAATGTCCTGTAAGAGCGAGGCAGAGGGAAGCTGTACAGAAGAGAAGACAACAGGACTCCAAAGGTCGCAGGTTGGAGCGAGGTGGCCGGAAGCCAAGGTACAGTGGAACAACCCCGAGACTGGACAAATGAAGAACAGATTCTCCCCCAGAGGAGAGCATGTAGCCCTGCCAACACCTTGGTTTCAGGTAAATGGTCTCCAAAACCGTGGAAAAATGCATTTCTGTTGCTTTAAATCAGAAATTTGTGGTAATTGTTACAGAAGCTCTGTGAAACTAATACACATGCTAACAATGATCAAAAGAGAACTGGAGTATAGAACAATGTGAATGTAATCAATGCCAATGAACTTAAAATGATTAAAATGTTAAATTATATGTTATGTGTCTTTTGGCACAACTAAATATTTTTAAAATGTAAGAGAGAGAGAGAACAAGAATTGCTGTATTAAGTCAAGTAAAGTGGATTTTAGAACAAAGAATATTACCAAGGTTAAAGAAGTTCATTCCACAATTACAGAGTGATCAATTTATGAAGACAACACAATAATCCTAATGATTTCTACAACTAATAAGAGAGCTTGAATATACATGTAGTCTGATCAGTTTTTGTTTTTTCATTCATGAGGAAATAGACAAATCCACAATTATAGTCCAAATTTTAATAATCATCTCTCAATAACTGACACAAGTAGACAGAAAACCGTAAGAATGCAAAAGTCTTGAACAACACTCTCACCTAATTTGATTTACTTGATATTTGTAGCACATTCTGCATAATAGCAGGATACACATTCTTTTCATATATACATAAAACATTTATCAAACAGACCATATTCTGGGCCATAAAACAAGCCTCAATCAGTTTAAAAGAAGCCAAATCATAAAAAATACTAGAGTGGGATTAAGTTATTAACCTATAACAATGATACCAGAAAATTTGCAAGCATTTGTTATTTAAAAACATCTGTAGGGATGCCTGGGTCGCTCAGTTGGTTAAGTGTCTCCCGTTGGCTCAGGTCAAGATCTCAGGTTGCTGGGATCAAGTCCTGCATCAGGCTGTCCACTCAGTGACAAGTCGGCCTCTCCCTCTACCTCTGTGATCTCTCTAGCTCTCACTGTCTCAAATAAACAAATAAAATTAAAAACAAACAAACAAACAAACACATTTGGGGTGCCTGGGTGGCTCAGTTGGTTAAGCGACTACCTTCAGCTCAGGTCATGATCCTGGAGATCCGGGATCGAGCCCCGCATCGGGCTCCCTGATCGGCAGGAAGCCTGCTTCTCCCTCTCTCACTCCCCCTGCTTGTGTTCCCTCTCTGGCTGTGTTTCTCTCTGTCAAATAAATAAACAAAATCTTAAAAAAAAACAACACACATCTGTAAATAATCCATGGGTCAAACAAGAGCTCAAAAGGAAAAGTGTTTTGAACTAAAAGAAAATTAAAAACATATCAAAATCCGTGAGATACAGCTGAAGCAATACTTAGAGGTAAATCTAAAGCACTGACTACCTATCTTAGAAAACAAGGATTTCAACACAGTGACTCACTTCTACTTCAAGATTTAGAAAATGGGGTCATCTGGGTGGCTCAGTCGGTTAAGTGTCTGCCTTCAGCCTAAGTCATGATCTCAGAGTCCTAGGATCAAGCCTCACATCATTGGACTCCTTGCTCAGCAGGGAGCTTGCTGCCTCTGCTGCTCCCCCTGCCTGTGGTCTCTCTCTCTCAAATAAATAAATAAATAAATAAATAAAATCTTACCAAAAAATTAGAAAATGAAGACCAAATGAAATTGCAAGTAAACAGAAGAAATTAATAACTGATCTAAATTTCATATGAAGATGCAAAGGATCTACAATAGTCAAAGCTACTTCGATAACAAACTAGGAGGACTTAAACTACTTGATTTCAAGATTTCTTATAAAGCTACACTAATCAACAGCATAATATTGGCAAGAGAATAAACAGATCAGTGGAAAGGAAAATAATCCAGAAAGAGACAAATACATATATGGCTAATGATTTTTGACAAATGTGCAAAAACAGGTCAGTGGAGAAAGATAGTCATAAGCGATGCAGGAATCATTGGCTATCCAGATGTAAGAAAACAAGCTGTGCACCCTCTAAAATAATAAATAAATCTTTTAAAAAGTAGACAAACACTTGAACAGGCTCCTCATCAGACATATGGATGGCAAAAGAACTCATGAAAAGATGTTCACTATCATTAGAATTAGAGAAATGTAAATTAAAACTCAATAACCCTACTTATCCATATTGAATTTTTTAAACTATGTTTGACCATAGCAAGTGAAGATGTTACCAGTGTACAAATATGCAAAGAAACATACTGGGTAGACACACTGCGTCGCCTCCCACGCTCAGAGCAGTGGTCTCACTGAAAATCGTAGTAGACAAACCAGGAGGAGAAAAATGTGAGGAGCTGACAACGTCAATTAAGTGGATTTGTCACACATTCAATATGATATAAAGAGCAGAGAGGAGACTCGACTGCAAAAGCATCTAGAACCAGAGGTGAAGATGAGAATGAGGGGTGATGGAGGCAGTTATATCACTTTTCATTTTTTTTGCTCCTCACATTTTCTTTTCTGTTGACTGAGCCAGTTGTCTCAAGCCCGGCTCTGCACTGCTGTGTGCTAGAGGGGCACACCATCAATGCACAAGACGCCGCATTCGCACCATTGCATATGACGGTACATGCTCCTAAAGGAATGTCAGAGCATCACACCTTTCCCTTGTGTGGCCAAATTAGGAGTGTATGCGGTCCCGTTACTCAGCAGCAAGGGCAGTCAGTCCTAGAATTCTTTATCTGTCAAATCTAACACATCTCCCCGGGAATAGGACAAATGCGAGGCCATGGAAAGATTGATGTTGCTGTCTGCTTTAAGGGTAATTAGAAAAGCTGAGCCAGGGGAAGAAGATCTGGATTAAAACAGTATGCAATAAAAGAAGCAGGAGATTTGGCAAATAAGAGGGTTTTACATGAAAATCCTTTTAGCTGTCTCTCTCAGCTCTGGTGCTAATGACTAATAGCTAGAAGCCACTTGACCCCTTTGTCCCAGAGAAGAAAAACTGGACTCAAGCTAATGATTTATGAGCCTGTCCAGTCTCCACTCGGACAGACTGGAGATGCAATGCAATACTGTCTGTGATTTGAACACCAGTATCTGCTTGGAGCCACTTTGGGGCTCATTTGTGCCCCAGATTTCAGTGATTGGTTTCCAGGTAACCTGAAATTAACAGTATCCCCAGATTGCACAATATGGAGTTTGTTAAAGGGCGGATATCTTCGTGCTGACAATAAGGCTCTGAATTAAGGTCGCTTCTCCCTGGGAAAGTTGCCTGGGTATGACGGGAAGGAGCTTGCTTCTGCTCACCAGTAGTCAGTACTCTCTTTAGAGCAAATATAAATACAAACGGAATTGAAAGGTCTTTTAGGAAAATGGCAATGGAATTCAGATGGCCTCAAAGAGAAAGTAATAGGAGGAAGACCTTTTTTTCCCCTTTTTTAAAGATTTTATTTGACAGACAGAAACACAGCCAGAGAGGGAACACAAGCAGGGGGAGTGAGAGAGGGAGAAGCAGGCTTCCCGCCGAGCAGGATGTCCGATGTGGGACTCGATCCCAGGTCTCCGGGATCATGACCTGAGCCGAAGGAACTGAGCCACCCAAACATCCCAGTGGGAGGAAGATCTTAAGCAACATTTTAAACCTATGTCTTCAGTAATACTGTGAAAGTAAATATGTTATTGGACTATTCTTTTGATGTATTTTGATAAAAATCAATTGCAAAGATTGGTAGCAAGAATTTATTTCAAATATTCAAGCAATGTTTGGCATGTATGAAACTTAATGATACTCTGGCAAAGCAAGGGCCAAGTTTAGATCAAGTTCATTTTTTTCATTGAGATCATAATTGTAAAATTGTAAATACCACTATTACAAATAAAAATACCACTATTACAAATAAAAATACCACTATCACAAATAAAAGTTATCTGCAGTAATAATCAAGTATTACTCATAGAATAAAACTCTAGATTCTGAAATAAGCTTCTACAAATTCTTTAGCTAAAAAGTGTCCTAAATTTACACAAGCTTCAGAAGCTATTTTAGGTGGTCCTCCATAAACATTTCTTGAAATGAGCAAGTTTTTAGAATATTTCCTTCTTTCTTTACATAGGTTGGAAATTTTAACACACAAGTATATGCACCCTCAAATATAAATTGAAATAAATATCTGTACTACTTGAGAAATAATAAAGAAGTTATAACCAAAGTATTTTCACTGGAATTCTCCGTCTTTGTTGAAAACAGAACTTAGATTATTATCACTCTTTCTTTAAAATAAGAATAAGCAACTGAACAATATATGTTAAAAGCAAGCTTATTAGATGGGGCACCTGGAAGGCTCAGTTAGTAGAGCATACTATTCTTGATCTTGTGTTGGGATTTCAAGCCCTACATTGGGTAGGGTGTACTTTAAAAAAAAAAAAAAAAAGCAAGCAAGCCTATCAGCAAATTTAGCTTCGAACAAAAAGCAATCTAAAAGATAGTATTTTCTTATTCAGTGAATGTAAATGTACTAGTTTTTCACTGCTACAGGCAAAACTTCAGAAGTTACAAAAATAACAAACCTGGGGAAAAAATCAACTATTGAGAAAAATTCAACAATTTTGAATATAAAATGGCTAATATGAATTCATTCCTCTCAAGCATGATGCCAAAATACAGTAGGAATAACAAGCTATATATATTAGGGACATATAGATAAAATTTTCCAAGGGTCTAAAAGTATATATTTGCAAAAATCATAGCTATACAACAACATATTTATTTATACATTCAAAACTGAATTTAAAATGACACTATATGGGCATAATGACATCTACTGGACATTTGGGTTAATAACAGTTAACAAGAAGGTTAAGTCGAAATTCACCTAACTTCACCACTAATAATATCACGTAAAATAAAAATGAAATTGCTGTTAATACATTTCTTTTCCTTCTTTAATATAATGTAATATCTTTGTGGAAAATAGTTACTTCTAAAGTAAAAAAGGTTTAATTACTTCTCAACCAGACCTCCCAGTCACCATCACAGACATAGACATGCCTTTTAGCTTTTAGGATCTTAGAATCCTGATATGGATTTATTAGAAAATTTAGGAGGAATGTTCTTCATATAAATATAGGATATTATATAAAATTGATAAAAATTTAGTCTAGGGCACCTTGGTGGCTCAGTTGGCTGAATGTCAGACCCTTGGTTTCAGCTGAAGTCATGATGTTGGGGTCTGGGAAAGAGGTCCATAATGAGTGGGGGATGGGCTTGAGATTCTCTTCCTCTCCTTTTGCTCCGTCCCTTCCCTCTCAGTGTGCACACATGCTCTTCCTCTCTCAAATAAATAAATCTTTAAAAAAATTTAGTCTGAGTTTCAACAATAGAAAATTTAACATCTGGAAGTCATATACTATACTATATAGAAATACTTTTTGTTTGGAACCATCTTAAAGCAGGCGCTTGTGTGGCTCAGTCATTTAGTGTCGGCCTTGGGCTCAGGTCATAATCCTGGAGTCCTGGGATCAAGCCCCACATTGGGCTCCTTGCTCAAACTGGGCTACCTGTTCAGCAGAAAGCCTGCTTCTCCCTCTCTCACTCCCTTTGCTTGTGTTCCCTCTCTAGCTGTGTTTCTCTCTGTCAAATAAATAAATCTAAAAAAAAAAAAAACCAAAAAACCCACATATTGGAAATTAATACCAACAAACATATCCTAGTGGTATAATTTACCAAGTTAAATAGATTGCTTATACAAAGATTTTGTTAAATGAAAGACAAAAACAAAACATTTGGGAAAGTCAACAAAAATCATGTTTGAAAAACACTGAGTACTGAGAATTCCTAAAACACTTCATTGGAAGAAAAAAAATGGCAAAAAAGAAAAATACCAAAAACTCTACTGTTAATTTCAATATATTCTAATACACCAATCGAGCTATCCTAACCAAATCTCAGCCAACTTCAGACTAATTAGGTTTAATCCTTATTCTAAGAAATTAAATGATCTCTGCATTTTTAGCTACTATTGATTCATTTAAAACAGTTAAAGCTTTTATGGCTTCTGTATATCAAGATATTGGGATGCTATCCAATTTCAAAGAGCCACTGGAATCATACTTTGGTAGTCCTGAAATCACAGTGATTTAGTACTGGTAATAGTGACCCAAAGCTGTTGAAAGGTTTCAACACCTAATCATAATCAGGTCTATGTTTGTGACTAGGCGACAAGTTTCTCTTATAAGCAACAGCACGCTTTTTTCAGGTCAAATTATAACTCTAATCAGTTCAAAGTTAAAGGCTTTTAGTATATAATGGGCAGGTTGAATTTTTAGCTCACTTGCCTATCTGGATTGTCTAGTCAGGGAAATACATGGAGATGTTGTTTATAGCATTTGTGAGATTATTTTATCTTCTTGTCACTTCTAAGTGTGTTAGCAGAATCTTATATTTCCAAAATTTGTTTTATAAAAATGCTTCAATTTATCTATAAAATGAGAGTAATAAGCTATTCTTTTCTCTTTTGGAATATGATCATAATATTTAGACTTATTTTAATATAACAGACATGAATAATAGTGTTAGAATCATTTTATGACATAGTGGTTTCTAACATGCATAAAGTCATAAAATAATAAAAGAAACAATAAAGAATATGAAGTTTATTGTCATATATATTTTTAATTTTAATACAAAATCAGATTTTAGAAGTTACACAAAAGAAAGCCAAAAACACTTTACACATTCATGATTAGCTTTAATATTTTTTTACTGTACATGCTGAAAATGTTTACATTTATTGGTAAGGAATACCAAGTGTGTCCATCACCATTTGAATAGCTTGTAGGGGATTTGTGATTTCTTCCATTTTGTCTCTTCTCAAAACCCAATCTGGTTTAAGTCTGTGAAAAGAATAAAGATCTTGGATTTACAAAGTTCTTCTCTTAAAAGAGTTACCTTCTCTGTTTTGTCTTAACAAAAATGTGGCTCCTCCTGAACATATTACTTCCCTTACAACCCTCTCAAACTGGTGAGGGTTTCATATTATTGCCATTTACCACTGTCAAGCTTTTCTCACCATCCTTCCTCTTTACTATTTAGCTCACCACTGCCTTCTGGCCATCTATCAAACTCCCCACATTTTGTTCTTTGTAAACTTTGTTCTTGGTCTTTTCTCAATTCCTGTCCCATTCTCAGTAACTTCAACGTCCACGTGCTAGCAAAAAATCCAACAATCTCATCTGTCAGTTTTGCCCTTCCTTCTGTTCTACTTCAATCAACTCCTTCTTACGAGATCACATAATAGCCTTCATCATCATCAGAAAGTACCCCAACCATTGACATCTCAATTTGAGACTGCCATTCTCCCACCACTGATTTATCCATGTCATTTGATTTAATACATTCACTGCACATATTCTTCCACCCTGCTGAGATCTCTAATTCACTGACCTCAAAACATACCCATCACCCATCAGAATGCTGACCTCACTTTCCTCCTTGTCTAGCTTAGGTCCATCAGTATAATCTCCTTGGCAAATTTCATTAATGTTATTGTTTCTCTTTCCTATTCAAATGTAAAGTTCTATTTGGATTTCAAGTTGAATCCACTATCTGCCTTCTCCATTCCTGTACAGCTGAACAGGGGAAAAAAAAGACTACAGAACCAGGCTGATTGATTTTATGTCAATAATCACAAAACTATATGGGTGCTTGAGATTGCCTAGTATGCTTCCTTCCTCCTTCCCCTAGATGATCATTTTATTCCTTTCTTCTTTTCAAATGCTCTCACCATATTCTCCCTGGTATGCTTTTGAGCTGATGCTTATAATCTCATACTTCATTAAGAAAATAACATCCATCAGGGCGCCTGGGTGTCTCAGTGGGTTAAAGCCTCTGCCTTCGGCTCAGGTCATGATCTCAGGGTCCTGGGACTGAGGCCCCTGTGGGGCTCTCTGTTCAGCAGGGAGCCTGTTTCTTCCTCTCTCTCTCTGCCTGCCTCTCTGCCTACTTGTGATCTCTCTCTCCGTCGAATGAGAAAAGAAAATAACATCCATCAGAGGGCAGCACATACATCTTTCTCACATAACTCCCTATAACGTTGCATTTCCATCTTCTTATTCGTTCCATTTAGTTAAAAATCCAAGTATCTATTAGTTGGTAAATGCTCAAAGTGTGGTATAGTCATACAATGGAATAGTACTCTGTGATAAAAGTGAATGAAATTATAATTCAGCCATCAAACAAATAAATCTCAAAAACGTTAAGCTAAAAAGAATCCAGTCATAAAAAGCTATATGCTGTATGACTCCATTTGTGTAATAAAATAGAAAAGACAAAGCTAAAAGTATTGAAATAAGATCAGTAGTTGCCAGAATCCAGGGGTTAAAAGGAGATAACTCATTGCAAAGGGGCACAAGGTAACTCTGGTGTGACAGATATAATTTATCTCAGTTGAAAAAAAAGAAAGCTATTAATTCATGTTAAACCATAGTTTTAAAGGTTTTATTTTATTTATATGAGAGAGACAGAGGCAGAAAATGAGCAAGGGGCAGAGAGAGAGAAAGAAGCAGGCTCCCTGCTGAGCAGGGAGGTGGATCCCGGACCCTGATCATGACCTGAGCCCACGGCAGACGCTTAACCGACTGAGCCACCCAGGCATCCCCATGTTAATTATAGTTTTAAAAACATTTTTAGTATTAAAATTTCCCAATTCCTTAAATAGAAATCATGTAGAAATGGTCCTCATTAATAAGTTTCAAGTAAGTAGGCTCTTTTTTTATACTGTGAAATATGTAACCATAAAACCAATTTACAAGTACTGCACAGTTTATAATTATGAGTAATTATAAAGCTAACTGCTATGTAATCCAGGTCAAAAACTCATGCACTGTCAACACTGTAGGATTTATGACTTGTAGAGAAGTGCTGTGTCATGGGAATGAGAGAGGCAGGGAAGGAAGGAAGTGGGGAAGGAAAAAAGGAAATTAAACATCATGATTTAACTTAGTTCATCAAAATCAATTAAATCTTTTATTAGTAAGGTAAAACCAGAAAATGCTAAATTAATCATTTTTAAAAAAAATTAATCATTTTAAAATAAAATTTTAATTGCCTCAGCAAAATGTAAAAGTCATAGCTGAAGTTCTAATGTTATAAATTTTGGGCCAAAAATGAATTCATAAATAATAACAACTTTGTAGATTAAATCAGTATGATAATTCTAATTTACATCATCTAACTGAAGAATGTTGCTAGAGTTCTCCACAACAAAAGACCAACTTTCATCATAAGAAAATTCATTAAATCTTACACTTAATAAAGGATGAATTTTACTCTATGTAAATTGAATCCCAATAAACTTGACTTTAGAAACTATGTAATAGCATGTTTAAATTACTGTGTAAGTTTCTAAATGCTGACTCTATGCTTCTGAAGTTCTCACAGCACAGAGCAGTGAGTGTGTTTGCAGCCTGGCGCAGGTCTGCGGGTAACAGAGCAAAAAGGCGTGAGGTGATCCAGGTTTGCTTTTGTGACAATAATCATATTCAGATGGTCTTGTGTACCCAGAGAGACAATATTTGCTGGTCTTATCTTTCTGTGATGTCAAGATTCCTCAACTGATTTGATTATGGTCACCTACAAAGATTTAATTCATCTAAAGCTTTATTATCAAACTTGCACAAATCATGGCACAGAGTAGACCTAATATTTCATCAAGGGCTACAAATAATGATAGTTTCATATTCCTTCTGTTTTTATTCAACATTTTTTCTTAAATAGAAAACTCCTACATCAACCATTGGTTTACCCTAAGGTACAGTATATATAAGAAAAATGAGATATACTTGATTTTTTTCCTTTTACCCATAGTAAGCAACACGAGTTGTTTCTCTAGCTTCCTTCAAGGGTAACCAACTATTTTTTTTCCTTAGTATCATCATAAGCTCATGAATTTTTCATATTATCTGGTCCATTTGTTTTTCAATCTTCCTTAATCTATCCCTGTCACCACTTTAATCACTAACCTCCATCTTGCCAAGTCCCATAGGCATTTTTCATACCCCATCTCACAACCTCTCAGCAGTATTCCACTCAGTTGATGTGATACCATTGTGGAATATCTTCTAACCAATTACCAATCCCTTTTCAGAGCTGTTGGCTGGTTCTTTCTCTGAGTTCTGGAGAAACTGGGGCTACCATGAGGTTCAGTTTGGGAATTTCTTTTCTAGGTATTCTCTTCTCCCGAGGTGACTGCATTTATTATCATAGCCTTAAGTGGGATCTAATGAATCCTGAATCTAAGAGTTACTGAATTTAAATCTCTAGATTAGGTTCTTTGCCTAGAACCTACAGCCCTGATGAATAGCTTGTTTGTCTCTTCCTCTAATTTGTCACAGAAGCCTCAGGCTTCCAAAACAAAACCCATGATTCAATGCCCGCCCCCCGCACTATAGCATCTCCTCCTATCCTTTCTGCCTTTTACTCCTTATAACTACATCCTAGATACAGTTTCCCAGTCACGTCATTTTAGCATGTCCTCTAAGCTATTCTCTATCCTTGTGGCTACCACAATCATTATTACTCTATTCATGTACTTGCTTATTTACAGTCCTTCTCCCGAACTATGTGGCTCCATCCTGTGCCATAATCACAGGTTCAGCACCTTAAGGCATAGGGTGCAGCTCCATACCATGTTGACTCTCACACAGATACAGGTGTCCACTAGGTTAACCCATTTTTTAAAAATCTGTAAAGTTACATGTCTTAAACTAGTTAAGCTACTATTATCTCTATAGGTTTGCTGTTGACTGAATGGCCACCACCCCCCCAAAAGGTATGTCTACACCCTAATCCTTAGAACATGTAAATGTTACCTTATTTTGAAAAAGCAGTCTCCACAGATATACTTAACTACAGGATCTTGCGATTAGATCATCCCATATTATCTGAACTGGGCCCTAAATCCAACACACTTCCTTTCAAGGAGGAGAGAGGAGGAGAGAGGAGGAGAAGACATCCATGTGAAGACAGAGGCAGGGAATGGAGTTATACAGCCACAAGCAAAGGAACACGTAGTCACCAGAAACTGGAAGACTTAAGGAGAGATTCTGCTCTAGAGCCCTCAGAGAAAGAGAGGCCTTGCTGACACCCTGACTTTGAACTTCTGGTTTGAAGAACTATCAGAGAATAAGTTACCGTTGTTTAAGGCCACCAAGTTTGTGGTAATTTGTTACAGCAGCTCTAGGGAAAGTAGTACAAGGTCTCATAAAGAACTTCTTTAGGAGGAGAAATTTCAAGTATCAGGATGATTAGGAGAAGAGTTGGAAGTTGATACTGTAGCCAGGAGGGATTTTTGGCAACTTTCGAACAATGTAGTTTGTTCTTTGTGCAAGAAAAAGGTTTATACAGCAAAGCTTATAAAAAGCTGATTGTCAGACTTAACACTTAACTATTAAATACAAGGAATTTATCGAATAACTATTAAATACCCAAAGCCACAATGTTATTACTTCATTTTTACTGAGATTATTAGATTTACCAAAGATTTTATTTTTACTCATATGTTGTTTCTCCATTGTCAAGCACAGTATCTTGCTTATATAATAAATAAGTATTATTTAGTACTCAATAAATGTTTGCTGAATGAATAAAGGAGTGAACAGTGACTTAAAACTATAAAGTACATTTACTGCTTACCTTGAGACTATTCTTGTTCTTACAGGTGTTTCTGGAATAAAGGGAGTACTTATGGAAGAATTCATCTTTTGTTTATAAAGTAGTCTTTCAGTATTCATTTTATGTTTACGAGCTGTAAGCTTGTAGAGACTATAAATACGGTCAACAACTTTGGATCTACTTCGAACATCCTAAAAAAGAAAATGTACAAATTATTAAGACTAATGAACATTTTTGTATCCCTTTTATGCTAGTAAAATCAACGTAATAAACCATACAGTAAACTTACAAGTCTTCAACAAAATCTAGAGCTGTGCTTTCCAAGGTGAGCAGTTAGACTTGTTTAAGCTATATACCAATTTATAAGACAATTATAAAAAGGTGAATGTTTAAAGATTATATACCTTACTCCATACTGAACAGGCAGGTAAATATTATAGTCAATATGCCTCCCATAGCCATATATAGATATAATATGATCCATATGACTATATATATAGTCCTGTAAATTTTCTCTAAGTGTCCAAAGTTATCTACATATCTCTCACAACCCTAGGTCAAGTACAATCTTTTTCATAGACCACTACATAGCTATACTTCCCTCCTTCCTGAATGGTCTCCCTATATCCACACATGCTTTCCCACAACCATTCTTTAGTCAGGAGCCAAATTCATGTTAGAACATAAACTAGAACATACTTCCTTGTACGTAACCAACCATTCAGTGGTTTTGTCCTCAGGATGAGGGCCAGAATCCTATCATAGCCTGTGGCACCCCCATGTCGACTGTAAGTAACACCTACAGAGAAGCTTCAAATGTATTTATGGTCACAACAGGAAGATGAGTAGTCATGTATGTGTTGTGTTCTACCATGTTCAGTAATTTGCTACTTTCCTCAAGTAAATAGGAAATGGCTACTTATGTAGCTGTTATAAACTTTATTTTTAAAATTCAGGTTTTTTTTAATACATTAGGAAACCTGTATCAACGCAAAACACACAGCACACAACACAACATGCAAACACCTCCTGTATTGACACAAAAGGCAGGTTTGAACATACATAAAACCCTATTTAAATTGTGATAAGTACTGAAGGAAAAGTGTAAAAGTCTTAAACATAAAAACTCAGAAAGATAACCTCAAAGGAAGATAACTAATACTTACAGAGGCCCGATTTGTTGTTTTTAATAAAACAGCTAACAAACAACAAGTTTTTGTAAAAATGCTTCCACCCTTGTTGGCAACTTTGTCACCAGGCTTTTCTCGGTACATTTGCAAAAGGTCCAGCAGTGTATCTATGCAATTTTCTACATCATAAACTGCTGCAGTAGTTTTCTCATACTTGAAAAGAACAGAACAAAAGCAAATGTTATAACAAACACATGTTACCCTAGAATTAGGGTAAGAAAAGAAAGCTAAGGGACAGCTTTTTGGACTGTCTACAGCAAGTGCAAAGGACTTCATGAAATGACTTCTTGATATTACTATCATTTCTGGATCCATTTTATACATGTATCTGCATTTTTAACTGTTTCTTCCCATGACTTTAAAGTTCCACAAAATATGAATCAAATATAAAATCTTTGAACATGAACACCCTGATGTAAATAAAAAGCTTAAAGATAAGGCAATTTTACTGAGAACCTCGCAGGAAAAAGATAATTATCTGTGGTGGTTAATCACAGGGTAAAAGAAAGATAAAGACTAAGATTAGGATATATTTTTCCTGCCTCACATACCTAATTGTATCACCAGATTCATACTGAAATTTGCATGGAAACAAATAATGCTAATGATACTAAGATAAAAATAACAATAAAATAATATTAACAGTTAACATTTATTTGGCAGTTTTATTTATGAAGCACATTATAAATATATATATATAGACTCAGTTCATTCTCACAATAACATTATGAGGTGGATACTACTACTATACCCATTTACAGCTAACGAAAGTAAAGCAGAGAGAGGCTAAGTAACCCATACTTAGGTGATTCAAACCCAGGAAGTCTAGCATCAGTCTGCATTCTTAACCACCACTTCTCAGTAAGAAAGTGTCAGGTGGAGAGTTGTGGCTGAGGGCTTGGGTGGGGAAGACAAATCTGTCACCTCAATACTTTGACTGCATTAATTCTGGTTTAGTATAGATATCAGCTACCAGTCCAAAGCCAAACAACTTAAATGCTGATACTTTAATATAGAGTCTTACATACAGGGTAACCAATTGATAGCAATATCTTAATCAGGTTTTGCCTGGCATGATTATAAAAGGTTCTATTGTTTTGATACAATTCAGTGGATAAGAACACCAGCTCTAGAGGTAGACAAAAATAGATCTGAATTCAGCCCTACCACTTTACACACTCAAGGGTTTAGGCAGGAGACTTAACTTCTGTAAGGATTATTATTCCTTCTCTATAAAATTGGAATAATAACATGAACTGAGAGGATTACTGTTAAGAAAAAGTAAATGATGCATGAAAAACACAAGCATGTAGGATGTACTCAATAAATGTTAGTAATCATTGTTATCAATATCATAAAGGCAGAAAAATGAAATCATAAAAGATTAGCATTTCTATGTACAACTATGTTAACAGAGTAAACGTTTTTCCCCCTAAGACTCCTGCACATAAATGAATTCTAAGAGGGTGATCTAATAAGTTCCAGTGGCGAGCAGGCATGAAATTAATTATTTGGTCAGATTTCTTGACCAATGAACAATTAATTATTAAAATAGAAAACTACCTTAGCCACATTAAGCAAGACTTGTACAGCATATCTGATGACCTCCATACAAGGAACGCTGCGATTACAACTTCGGATCAAAACAAATATTTTAGAAACTGCTCCGCTCTCGGCCATGTTCTCACAACAAAGTGGAGACAATCTAGTAACTACCTCTGAAAGAAGGGAAAAGAGAGAGGGAGAGATAAATTTACAACAACAAAATGAAGTTTTAGCTAATACTGTATTATAACATTCTTTGTATAGTCAAAGGTAAAAATGCATTTCTAACCTTATACAAGATACTGTTAAGACAAACTAACCTAGGTGCTTTAAAGCCTCAAGAATAGCAGAAAGGTGCTTGTAGGTCAAAAGATAATGAAGTGCAAGTGCAGTTCTTCTGTAGAGTTTGTTTTCTTCTCGAATCTCCCTGTTAACAAGTTGAAGGCTTAGTCGTATAGCTTTAATTTTTGTACAATCATTTTTCTTCCTCCAAGAGTATCCTCTCCATAATGCCTTAAAAAGACAAAACACGATAATTTTAAGATTAAAACCCACGATGTTTTGAACTTATATCTACATCCATTTCTACAAAATATGTATTTTTCGGTATTTTTATAGGATATAATCACTTTGCAAATAAAACCTCAATTCTTCTGAATTTTTCTGAAAAGAAATATATATAATACTCCTACTTACAACCTGAAGCATCTGAAAAGAATGTATATATTCTGAAAAGCAATTTTTCTGAAAAGAAATGTATACAATATTCCTATACGTGACCTGAAGCATCACTGACCAATGATGTCTAAATCTATACAAAATGCTAAAATACTTTTTCATCTCAAGCCTAAATGTCTCTAGAGAAATTTAAAAATAAAGGGCTTAATAATGATATAGTATTTATGAGTTATTCAACTGGTGAAACTCAGCTTTTTAAAATGTATGTTACTGTGTGTTTAAAATGTTAGATATCATGTAAATGAATTATGAACCAAAATCTGGAAGTAACTTCATAATATTTCCAGTTACCTGAATTTTACTGATCCCATGATTATATTTTTCCTGTTTTTTATGGAGGAGAAAACGGCGTACTGCTTTCTGTATTACTGATGCAGCACTATTTTGCTGGCTCATACATTCTTGAACTTGATGCTGACTGTTGATGATGCTATGACACTTCTGAGCAAACCTCTTCTGCTGTAATTTTGTTCGAAACCATCTCTGTTTAAAACACAGATTTCCTTTACTTCAGATTTTAAAGACAAATAAATACACATATACACATATATACATAAATGAAATAAGCAGAACATTATACTGAAATATCGGTCAACCTTCCCCAATGGCATTACTCCTCTATTCCACTTGTGCAAATCTTCCAGTCCTCACTGGGTATGTGTGTGTAAATTTAACTCTGTACAACATAGCCTTCATTTCACAACTTATACAAATTCTACCAAGCCTCATGTGTCACTCTGCAATCTGTTTTCTCAATCAATATTTTACATATGTTAATGTATATAAGCGGAGTTCTTATCCAAAACACATAAAGAACTCCTATAAATCATAAGAAAAAAGAACATCCAAAGGAGAAAAGGGCAAAGTATATGGGAAAAAAACCCTACATATATACATTAAGAAAAAGCACACAATATACAGATAATTTGAATATAGCACATGAAATATTTTTTAGAATTGTTAGCAATCAAAGGAAATCCAAAGCAAAAATAAGATGCAATTTGTCATTCATCAAAATAGCAAAAATCAGTCCTTAACACAATGTGTTGGCAAGAATGTAGAGAAAACCGGTATCCTCACACTTTGCAATGGGTATAAATGAATGCAATTATTTCAGTAAATAATTTATAGCTTTATTTCAGTGCCTTAAAACATCAACCTATTTCTAACCCATCAAGCCATCCTAAATGTATCATCCTATAAGCAAAAGGCTAAATATTATACGACTTTGGAAATTATTTATTAAAATAGAAGATTGATAACAAAAATTATACCACATAGTTTTATTGCAAAGGAAAGGCTGACCTGAATACAGATGACTGAATTAATCTGCTTGTTAGCATTTTTCAAAGCCACGTGAAGTTTATATGCTCTTTGAATTCTAAGAGCAGACAAGTGATAATATGCAGCTGCTGTGAAGTGAAGAAGCCTAATTTTGGTTTTCTGTTCTAAAATCTAAAAGAGAAATAAAAAATTAACCAAATATTTGACTCTGAAGACAACTGATCAATGTTTATTTTTGTATATCCTCAACACCAAATAATATAAATTAGCAATAAGTTAACTTTTAATTATTAAGATTTACATTGTAATTCAAAGTGATTATAATCCTTTACTATACAATTATTTCCACATGTGTAACCCCTAACTCAGACTATAAAAAGCAAAACTATATTTTGGGCACTTTACTAAAGAACATTGTTTAACTTGACTACACAAAAACAGCTAATTAAAGCTTTCAATGTACTAACTATAATTAGAGAAATATATGAATACTAAACTCAAAACAAATTACAGTATTCTAAGAAGAACTGCTGGGGAGGGTCACAGTAATTCAGACAAAATTATTCGAATTGATTTCTCCAGTTATTAGGCAGTCTTGCCCAAATCTAGTGCAAGACTCCTTTAGTAGAACCTCTCCCTAGTGACTTTTAGGCTTCCAATGTCTATCTAATGAACACAATATAAAAGATTTCCTTTTTCATTTCAAATTTAATTATTTTTGTCTTTGCCAGTGCTTTATATATTGGATGCCCAAACGTCATGAACCCCTCGGAGGGATTCTCTCTTGAAGATGTGGAAGTGGGGAATGGGCAATGAATCCTAGAACACTAAAAAAAAAAATTATGTAATAATAATAATAAAAAAAGAAGATAATAAACAAAATACAAATAAACAATTAAAAAAAAGATGTGGAAGTTATCACAGGAATGGCAGCTACAACACCTCAGAGGGTTGCTTGGTGGGAGTAGAGGGCTATCTCATGTGTGCAGCTCTTCCCTCATTCTTTGCAATTACTTTTTTGGTGACTGTCTATGACAAAGAGGCTCATAGAACAAAAATTGATAGCAGCCAGTGCTCTTGTTACATGGGTCTGCAGAAGCTGAATGAATCCAAGTTAATGGTTTATTAGCTCTGAAATTATTTTCCCCAATCTAAAATTTCTGAATACAATTTAACATCAAATACTTTGAGATATTCTACTTGACGATACTTACTCTTTTTCTTACTAACCAACCACGGACTAGTGCTTGCAGAATAACTGTCGATTTTTTGAATTCTACATATTTTATCCTTTCACACTTCCCAGCCTTCCTGGCTCGTATATATCTCTGTATGGTCAAAGCGGCAGACTTTTGCCGAAGAAAGACCTGCCTTCCTTTGTATCTTCTAAAATTTGCTTGGATCAAACAAGCAGCTCGATGTCTCTATGAGGAAAAATATGCAAGTGGCATTAATAGAAAGGTTTAATAATTTCAACCCGCTGGAGGTTTTTGAATTTCTCAATGTAAAATTAGATAGCGTAATGGTGACTTTTCTTTACATTTTTAGCTTAAGAATGTTATATTTCATATACAAGAACAGGTGGTGGTATATAATTTCTAAACCTATATAGGTCTATGGCTAAATATTAAATTTTAATGAAGCTGCAAGCCAAG
Source organism: Spilogale gracilis (assembly GCA_004023965.1). Taxonomy (NCBI): domain Eukaryota; kingdom Metazoa; phylum Chordata; class Mammalia; order Carnivora; family Mephitidae; genus Spilogale; species Spilogale gracilis. The sequence goes on along the minus strand of PITA01017610.1, from coordinate 10,466 downwards.
GTCAATAGATATCTAGTTCTCTTTCCTTCTCATCTTCTTGATACATTTCATTGTGAGGGAGTAAAGGACTAATATCACCACAGGACAAATACACTGAATAAAAATGCTAGCAATGTAAAGAACAGAATTGGGCATTGTAAACAGCTATCAGGGAAGTTGTTTGTTGCTTCAAGAACCATAAAGTAAAAAAAAAAAAAAAAAAGAACCATAAAGTATATAAATTAAAATGGGAACTAGATTTGCTTTATAATATAGATTCCCCCACCAATTGGCTGAATGACCTTGGACAAGTCACTTTACCTCTCTAGACCTCAGTTTGCAAAATAGGTATGTGGATAGTAACCACATCACAGGGTGATCATGAGGATCCATTTAGCAAATATACACTCGTAGGTATAATAAGAATAGTTATATAATAATAGTGAATATTACATGAATATTAAAATTTATAAGTAGAATTTCAGTTTTGACTTCTTTAATAAAAGGCTATAGGTACTGCAGTTATTCTAAACTTTGATGTTAAGTATCTTTAATAGATCACCAATTGTCGCTTAAAGAATATATTATTAAAGAATATGCTACATCTATTGGGACTTCTGCCAAATAAATTATTTACTCTAAAATTAGTTACTTCAAACTTGAATTTGAGAGTATTTTGTAAATATAAATATATAAACAAAAGTATTCATAAAAATATTTTTATGAGTGAATACAATTTCTAATTAACTGCAATGCTGTGTTTAAAATGTATAGTTAACAAATATAACTCTTGTTTCATAAAATAGTTCTTTGCAAATCAGCAATTTTTTTCTTTCTGCACCTACTTTCATCATTAAGAAGTGTTCACGAGCCATTCTTGCAGCAAGTGTAGCTCTCCATTTTCTCTGAATGATAATCGCTGATGCTCTCACATTCAGAAACCTAAAGAGTGGTAATTGGAAAGCAATTACAAATGCCTTTAATGTACTCTACCTGATAAGTACTTATGTATACCCTCCCAAAATACTAGAGAAAAAACATATAAGATAGTAAGAATAAAAGGAAGTAGAAAAGTATAATTTATATTTAAATTGTAACAATTAGAATTCCATACATACACAACCCCGAACTGACACAACGAAAGCTAAGTTTTGCACTTAGCAATATTCCAGTGATAAGAAATACGAATTTCTAGAATGAGAAAAAATTCTGAACAGGATAAAAAAAAGTACAATTTTCCAGACCTAGAGAAAGCCTAGATAAAGGGGGTGCTTTATAATGAAATAATGGCAGAGTATAAAATACGAGTCCATATTGCAGTTGAGTCATTGAGCAGACAGGAGGGGGTCACAAAGAGAACTTGGGAGATTAGACTAGTACCAAGTAAATGAGACATGGACACCTGTTTGAAAGGAAAGCTAGGTATCATGCAAATATCTAAAAAGAAATATTCTAAAAGTAGAACTGGAGAAAAACTTAGAAAGTGAGGGCCAGAGATTAAGCTTTAGGTGTGTCAACATGGTGTAATACATAAAAATTAAGAATGGATTTAACCTCCATCATGTCGCCACATTTCTTAGAAAAGAAAGCTGAATTTTTTGTTAGAAAATTCAGCTTTTTGGAACAGGAAACTTAGATAATGGTCCTTAACAGCTGACGGACGACACCATATCTTTATATGGTAAGCCCTGAGCTCCTACCCATGGAATTTATCAAGGAACTCTTCTAATACTAGTGTAATCTCCTCAATCTTTAAAACCACCACTTATACAATAATTCATCAATTCTGGTAATTGAAGAAATACTCTTACACTACAAAATAACAAATAGTATTGATAATCTGATAAGAGCTTTAGAAAAGGTATTTCAAAGAAATGAGCAAGGAATAGGAAAACACATTGAACATAAATTGGTAATTAGGTCTTCATCATCAAGAGTGCACAGGCTAAGTCAAAAAAAAAAATGATTGAGAAAACAAATTTTTGCCAGTAGTTAATCTAACAAAATGGACCAACACACTAATAAGGAAACCAAGATTGCACTAGATTATTTTATTCATTTCCCCTTACCCTCATCCCCATGAAACCAAATCAACTTTAAGTACTTTTTAGTGAATTGTATCAAGGCTCTATCTCAAAAAATAAGACAGTCTTAGAGATATGCTTTGTTTCATTAACAGAGATAACACCAACAAAACAAAACCATACAAGTTAGGCATAGCAAATACTTAAAAGAAAAATCAATAAGGAATTATCATTTTATATACAGAGTTGGCTACCACACACGCAGATACCATGTATTACCGTGTTCTCTCCTGTTTGGTGTAGAAGCAACCTTGAATGATTTTAACAGCTCTTAGTACAGCTAGATATTCTTTACGTGCTTTCCAATACCTATACCAGGCTTGAATCTTGTAGGCGGCTTTCACTTTATGTAAATAATTCTTTGCTTTATAGTGCCTCCATGCAGCCTATGAAACACATAAATATAACAAATATGCAATGAGGTGTATTTTCTTATTAACTCAAAAAAAAATCAGTATTAAAAATAGCTAGTATAAGATTGGTTAAGGAGAAAAAAATCAACTGCAGGAATATAGTCATATAATGACTGTTCTTTCGATTAGGCTCATTCATTCTTGACACCCATGAGCCCTCAGAAAAGTGGGGCTAACCATAGTAAACACCTCCTATATACTTTTTATCACACATATGGGAGCTAAGACTAATATAACCTAACAAATCTTTCTAAATTATAATATATATACAGTGTGTGAAAAGCCAGATATGTGCACTGCCCTCACTATCTCAGTCCATTTGGAAGAACAGAAAGTGAAGGAACATACTGACTACTCTACTTTCTGGGAAGTAAAGGAATCCATCCCACCTCCCACCTTGCCTCCCTCACATATATACCCTGTGTTTTGTATCCAGGCTGTAGGAAACTCCTAAGAGCAACTGTATCAGAGGACTATCAGTTTTCCAATTCCTGTGACCCTGAGGCTGACTAAATGTTTAAGTGACAATGCAAATTATTAAGCCCTTAGCACTGTACTAAGCAGTGTAGGTCCTTAGAATAGCATAAGTAGATAATATCATTATCTAATTTAGAGAAGAGTAAATCAAGAGAAATCGAGTAACTTGTTGATACACAGTTAGTAAGTAGAAGAGGTATCTTATTCTCTACAAATATCTCATGAGATGATTAGGATTCTCTATGTTACAGAACAAAAATGTTGAGGATGGAAAGGCCTGTTATACTACATAGCCAGAAAACAGAGTCAAGATCTGAACCCAAGTCTGTTTGACTCCAAAATACCCAAAACAAATACTGAAACCACACCTTACATGGAGATCAGGATTCAAAGTCAGCTGACAGGAAAGAATTATCTGACTGTCAAAACTACTCTTGTGATGCCCTTAACTTACTCAAAGTATATTATATGAGGTTTCTATGTAAACAAACCTGAATATCAACATACTGGTATTCACACTGGGAGCCAGGCATCAGTATTTCAAAAATTTCCAAGTGATTCCAATGTGCACTAAAGTTTGAGACCACTGATTATAGGTTAAAAACAAGATGTGTAAAATACAATTCTTAAATTTAATTATAGGTGAGAAAAATAGCCAAAATTTCCAAAAATTGTTATTTTAGCTTTTCTGTCATCTCAGTTGAATTTAACCCTAACTAATAAATCCAGTTAACATATTTCAACCATTACCTTCTCGGAAGCATTTGGAATTTGAGCATTCTTTTCTTCCTCCCTCAGTCCTTGGTTTCTTAATACCATAAATCTTTCAGTTTTTCTTGTCCTCTCTTACTACCATGTTTTGGCTTCTTTTAGTATTCTCAAATATTGATGTTCTTTAGGGTTGAGTTCCAGGCAGACTCTCTTCTCTTACCCATTTTCTACATTATTCCTGGGTGATCCTTAACTCCCACGACTTCAATTATCCCATGTATGCCAATAATGTAGAAGTCAAATTCTGAAATCTATACTACTCTCCAAGCTCCAAACACAGCCAACTGCCTTGGTAGGCATCTCAACCGAGACATCCGTTAGGTACTTCAACTTCATCATGTACCACAAATGGAACTCATCGTCAATCTTCCAATCTGCTCCTCTCCTCACTCCCCATGTCAGTGAATGGTAATATCTGCTGAGTTGCTTAAGTCCTACACATGACCTGGCTGCTCGTTCACACACTGTATAATGCAATAACTAGCCCTTCAACTCCAACTAATCCTCACAACCCATTGTCACTACACTTTCCCAAACTATCTTTCACCTGAGCTAATGCCAATAGCCTCTTGGCTGGTCTCTCTGCTCCCCTTCCAGTCCCTCTTCTACATTCCTGCCAGAGTAATTCTTTAAATATAAAACCATGATTCTGGTTTTCTCCTTTTCAAATTCTTCTAGAACCTCTTTTAATCCAACAGAAAAGACTACACTTACATCTATGACTTACAAAGTCTTGCAGTCTCACTCGCTGCACTGCCAGGCTGGTCTCATATCTTTCTCTACACTGCACCACACACACATTCATTTTTGAACTCTGTGTTACCTCCTACACCTGCATACATTGGATGCATTTTATTGGCCTATTTTTTAACTCACCCTTTGGCTTAACATCCCAACTTAAATGCCACTTGTTCTGGGAAGCTTTTTCTGAGCACTGGGACTAACTTAGGTTTCCCTTTATGTTCCCAGCAACATAAACCTCTCATTTTGTTTTATAATTAAGCTTTTTTGCTCAATTAAGTGGTTTAAGGACAGCAACTCAGTATATCTATCTATGCAAATCAACCAAATAGCATTTAAGCACAACTGTCAGCACTGGACCCTTATTGGCTGAATGAAACAGTGTATCTAAGTTTAATGCAAACCAACAAGACACCAACATATCAAACCAGGGTTCAAAGCCCAGGGTATGAACAGGTAGAAAATAAGTTGCTGAAGTATGTCGATTCAATTCTTTTTTTTTTTTTTTAAAGATTTTACTTATTTATTTGACAGAGAGAAACACAGCTAGAGAGGGAACACAAGCAGTGGGACGGAGAGAGGGAGAAGCAGGCTTCCTGCCAAGCAGGAAGTCCGATGCGGGGCTCGATCTCGGGTCTTCAGGATCATGACCTGAGCCGAAGGCAGTCGCTCAACCAACTGAGCCACCCAGGCGCCTCTAGATTCAATTCTTGAATCTGCTTCATCCCGTGCAATATTAGCAAGTTATTTAATCTTTCTCAATTCCTTCATATTTCAAGATAGATAATACTCTACATTCTCACCCACTGATATATGTACGTGTGTGAGAAGTATGTTATATAGAATATATATTTTATGTATAATAATAATATAATGAAAAATCATATAAAATTGCTTTGAAACCAGAAGTGCTAAATGCTCTGAATAAAGTACATGTCTATCTAGCTTAAATGGTCTTATTAACAGATTAGTAGAGGAATAAAGTTATACAATTTGGCCTAATTTTTGCCAAATCTTTTGTTAGCTTAAAATTCTCACTTAAATTTTTTTTCTCAGTAGAGAACTCCCATTTATCAAACTATATTCTCAAAATGAACACCTCTTGAAATGCATCAAGTATAGAGTGATCATGTTCAGAAAAATCCCAGTTCTAATTATTAGTGCTCATTTCCTACTCAAAAATGTTTCATTTTGGAAGATAAATGAAATGGTCACATAAATGAAGTGTTATTCTTTATGACCTGCTTCAGTTAATTTTACAAATTCTAACAAATATTAGTTAAAGAAAGAATGCAAGCTTTACATTTAAATATATAACTACCTGGATTTTTATGGTGCTATCTTTAATTTTCTGAAACTTCCGTTTCTGTATAAATCCTCTTGTTCTAGCTTGAATAATGATAATGCTGCTCCTAATTTGTAAATACACTTGTCTTTGACATTGTGCAGACAGAGAGGCTCTGTGGTGATTTTGTAAAACCACTGCTGCCTTCCTAGATGATAAAAACTGCCTTGTTTGCCACATCCTGAAATACCGCTGGAGGGTCACAGCCGCTCTCCTCTGCCGAACAAATCTTCTCCGGTACACTGCCATCTGAAGGAAGGACTGAATTCGGAGGGCTGCAGACATCTGCGTTTCCAATTTTCTTGTGACCATTTCACAAAAAGCTTTCTGAGTTGTTACCTCAGCCTCTCTTTGAGGGTCCTCTGCCTCCTGCGAACAAGCCACTAGGGAAGCTCTGTGCCACTTTTGAATCCCAAGGGCCGAGCTGAGCATAGCTCCATACTGAGTTTGGAGTATGTGAGGGCAGGATGTGGACTGCTGAGCCCTGGCTGCCATGCTGGCCCCTGGCTGGTTTCTCAGCTTCTGTCTAACTCTCACACCTCTGAAAGTAGCCGGAATAATAAGTACAGATTTCTGAACTGCTAAAAGTCTTTTTCTTTCCATTTTTACTCTGACATATGACCTATAATAATTCTGTATAACAACAACGGCAGTTTTCTTTGCCTGATAATCAAGTCTGGCCCTGTGCATTCGGTACACTGACTGGATGAGTGTGGCAGCCAGGTGCATACGCCGAATACCCTTTCGCACCTTATAACCTCTGTATGAAGACTGTAGACAAACGACTGCTCGGGTGCGCGCTGCAGTTCGTGCTCTGTATCGTCTCTGAACGAAAACTACTTTTGCTCTCAAGTGGAGAAAATCCTTCCTTATTTTGGAGGCTTTAAAATGCTTCTGAATAATAGCGGCAGCCTGATGCTGTTCCTGAATCTGTTTCTTTATGATCATGTCCTGGAAATCTGCCTGAATATCGGTTGTTGCTTCCCTGATGGCATCGTGTTGAACAACTTTCTTTTTATTTGCTCTGTATCTTTCCTGTATTACTTTTGTAGCCCACTGAATCTTTTGGTAGAAAAGATACTGCCTATACATTCTATATGTGCTTTGTATTATGATAGCAGCTCTGTGTTTGTCCCTTAGAAGCTGCCTTGTTTTCATTCCTTTATATGCGGCTTGAATGACCAAAGCAGCATGTCTTTGTTGGATGTAATTTTCTCTTTGCAATTTCACAGCCCTATACCTTCGGTAATGTTGCTGAATTAGAATTGAGGCATGTTTCCAAGCCTGAAATGTAACATATGTTCTGTGCATTCTGAAAGTGGCCTGAATGAGAATCGCAGCCCGGTCCATCTCCTGTAACTTCTTCTTCGCCCTCAGCCTTCGGTAATATGACTGGATTGTAATGACTGCCTTCTGTAATTTCAAGAACTGGTGCAAGTCATGCTTGGCACGAACGGTGGCCCGATATCTCCTCTGAACAAAAACAGCAGCTTTTTTGAGGGAAATGAATCTTTTCCTCATCACCAAAGATCTAAACCTGCTTTGAATAAGGGTTGCAGAGGAATGCATATTTTTCAAATGTCTTCTAGCTTTCATCCCCCTAAATGCAGCCTGAAGGATCAGAGCAGAATGTCTTCGTCGGAGATGACACTGTCTGTGTACCTGTGCAGCCCTGTTTGCTCGGTACTGCCGCTGGGTTACGACCGACGCGTGCTTCAAGGCCTGGAACCTCACATACGCTCTGTGCATTCTGAAAGCTGCCTGGATGCTAGTAGCAGCCCTGTGCATCTGTTGCATCCTTTTCCTTACCATCCACCCTCTGTATGATGACTGGACTTTAATGACTGCCTTTTGTAACTGCAGGAATTGCTGGAAGCAATGCTTTGCACAAACAGTTGCACGGTATTTTCTCTGAACCCAAAGAACAGTTTTCCTGAGAGACAGGAATCTTCTTCTCATCCTGAGAGTTCTAAATCTCCTCTGAATAAGAGTTGCAGCTAAATGCATAATTTTTAAATGCCGTCTAGCTTTCATCCCCCTAAAACCAGCTTGAATGCGTATGACTGAATACCTTAACTTGTTATACCTTTGAAATTGTACGTTTCTTTCCTTCACTGCCCGGTACCTTTGCTGTACCATTTTTGTTACTTTCTTTAACTTACTAAAATAGGTTTGTTCTCTGTGTCTTCTATAATAGGACTGAATGAGTGTGGCTGCATTTTGCATCTTTCTGAGAGTCTGTCTAACTCTTACTCCTCTAAAACTTGCCTGAAGAACAGTAATAGCTTTCAAAATTGTTAAGTACTTTGCATGCTGAATTTTACCTTGACAATATGCTCTGTATCTTACCTGAATTATGACAGCTGCTTTTCTCATTTTGTGGTATCTCATTTTTGCTTGATGCATTTTAAACATGGCTTGGATAATAGTGGCTGCCACATGCATGTGTTGGATTTGTCTTCTTGCTCTAATACCTCTATAAACAGCTTGAATTTTTATTGCTCTCTTCTTTAAATTAAGATATTCCTTACGCTGATGGCTTGCAATTTTAATATCTCGATACCATCTCTGAATTATAATAGCTGAAGCTCTGCAGGTTGCATAGTTCTTTTTGGTTTTGTAAGCTCTGTATGTGGACTGTATGGTGAGTGCTGCTTTGTTGCACTCCTTTATTTTTTTTCTTACTCTCATACTTCGATAAGCTGACTGTAAAACGACTGTAGCTGCTTTGGTTTTCAAGTACAACTGATGCTGTTTCCTTCCAACACTATAAGCCCTATAATACATCTGAATCAGACAAGCAGCCTTCTTCATGATTTCCCACTTCTTGTGTTGCACATACATTCTATAGTATGACTGTATGATGACAGCGCACTTGCGCTGCTTTTGAATCTGCCTTCTCACTGTTTTTCCCTTCCACATAGATTGGAGCATCAGTGCTGCCTTACGGAGTTCAAGGTATTCCGTGCGTTGCTTCTTTCCTGCAGTCCGTGCCCTCAGATGTCGCTGGATGACTAATGCGGCTGTTTTTAACAATCTAAACTGTTTCCGGGCTTTGGCCATTCTAAAAACAGACTGAATCCTCAGTGCTGCTTGATGTTCCCTTTTGATCTGCTTTCGAACTTTCCAGCCATGATAAGCAGATTGGAGAGAAATCACAGCTGCCTTGGTCTTTAAAAATTGCATTCTAACACCACGGACAGTCCTGTATGTCCTGTACCATCTCTGAATCTTGATGGTAGACTGAAGCATGTATTGATATTTCTTCCTTTTGCTATAGACTCTAAAAGCTGTTTGAATTTTAAGAGCAGCTATAGATTGCTGTTTGATCATCTGGCGTACTCTATAACCTCTGTAAGCTGCCTGCAAACAAGTGACTGCTCTTTTGACTTGCAAGAAGTTCTTCCTCTGATTGACCCGTGCTTTGTATGCATGATAGTAATTCTGAATGACAACAGTTGCTTTACAAATTTCCAGGTAATACTGCCGCACCTTTCTCATTCTGAAGTAAGATTGTAGTGAGACAGCAGCTTGTCTTTGCAACCGCATCTGCTTTCGAACCAGGTGACCTCTAACAGAAGCTTGCAGTCTGATACAGGATATCCGCATCTGCATGTACTCCTGCCTCTTTAGTGCGGCCATCTTTGTGGAACGGTACCGTTGCTGGATAAATAGCGTCGCTGCTCTCAAATGTAAATATTGTTTACGAGTTTGTTTCATCTTGACAATTGACTGTAACTTTACTGTAGCATGTTTTAGTCTCAAAAACTTTTTTCTGGAACTATAAGCTCTGTAACATGACTGAATTTTTATAATGGCTGTGAGGATGTGAATGAACTTTTTTCTGGCTTGCATCCCTCTATATGCAGATTGTAGAACAATGACAGCAGAACGTGTTTTCTGGTACGAAGCTAGAACTCTCTTGGCTGAAACATAAGCTCGAAAATGGGTCTGAATTACAAGGGCTGCTTTCTTTATCTTCTTATATTTCTGTAATTGTTGATGTTTTCTTATGTGTGCCTGCAACTTGGTAGTAATTTTCTTAAGGTTTAGAAATTGAAATCTGTCTTGTCTCATCCTCCAGTAGGACTGTAAAACACAAGCAGCCCTGGTTTGTCTGTGCAGATGGCGAGCTCTCATCCTCCTAAAAGCAGCCTGCAGCCGAACGGCCGCAGCTCGTTTCTGCAAATAGTTGGTGCGCTCAGTCTTTCCTTTCAGATATGCTCTGTAGTACTTTTGAATGGTCAGTATAGCCTCTTTTTTTCTTTTATATAAATTTTGGGCTTGAAGGCACCGGAATCTTGTCTGAATTGTAACAACACAAGACCGAATGTGAATATATTTCCGTAATTCTTTGTGCATTCTATACCATGATTGTATGACAATAGCAGATTTTTCTTCTTTAGCTCGTTTCCTGACATGCCATTCTCTAAAAGCTCTTTGCAGTATTATTGTAGCTTTTATTTGTAATTGCATTTTACGTCGCTTCCATCTTCTGAACATAGACTGGATTATGAGACACGATGACTTTAGCATCTTATATCTCTGTTGATCATGTTTTCTTCTTAAATACGCATGCCAATGTCTCTGAATTGTAATTGCAGCCCAAAGATATTGTTTGTAAGAAGTAACAGCAATTATCATTCTTATCCTAGA
>PITA01017609.1:0-35384 GCA_004023965.1 Spilogale gracilis | reverse complement strand
AGAGCAGCTCAGTGTCTAGCATCTCTCTGAAAGGTGGCATGCTGGGTGGGTAAGCAGAAGCAGCTTTTATTTTAGTTTTTTCTTTCCCTCTCTCCGTCTCTCCTTCCCTCCCTTCTTTCTTCCTCCCTCCCTCCTCTCTCCCTCCCTCCCTCCCTTCCTTCCTTCCTCTCTCTCTCCTTTATTACTTTTTTAAAAAAGATTTTATTTGACAGCAAGAATCACAGCCAGAGAGGGAACACAAGCAGGGGGAGTGAGAGAGGGAGAAGCAGGCTTCCCGCGCAGGTCTCTGGGCTCATGACCTGAGCCGAAGGCAGTAGCTTAACCAACTGAGCCACCCAGGCGCCCCCTCCCTCTCTCCTTTACTTCTTCCCTTCCTCCCTCCTTCACTTCCTCACTTCCTTCAACATGGTTTGTGTTTAATCCTTTGGGAGTCTCTGTGTCAGTGAGGCTTTTCTTTTCCACCATGTGGGGCTTCATGTGTGAGCATCTCTTGCCAGAAATCAGAATTCCCTGGCAAGTAAGAGAGGCAACTTGAGTAACCCAGACACAGACAAATATATCTCACTTCAACAGAGCTTTTCAGGTGTCACTGAAGATGTGTGAGAAACCAGACAGCCAGCTATAGAAAATTCTCTTGAAAAAAGTATTCTCCAGTCAATGGCTTTAGTGAAATCTGGCTGCCTGATCTCCTGAACTGAATGAGTTCAGGCCACTGCTTCACAGAGGAGAGTTTTGCTCGAGCACAGGGAAAGGATTTGGGAGAGATCAAGGACTCGATCCAGGCTGTGTGGGGCTCTTCCAGCTTGGGAGCTTGGAGCAAAATGCACAGGACTTGATCTGCTGCTCCTGAAAGTGCTTGGGGTGCCTGGTATTAGGAAAGTAGGTGAAGGTTTATTTGCATCAATTGTCTCTACGCATCTGTTTTGGAATTGCTCCTCATTGCTTTCAGCTCTGTTTCTGAAATGGGGCCAACCAACAGATATTATTAGAGGAACGACTATATACTTTTTTTTTTTTTTAAGATTTTATTTATTTATTTGACAGAGAGAGAGATCACAAGTAGGCAGAGAGGCAGGCAGAGAGAGAGGAGGAAGCAGGCTCCCTGCAGGGAGCCTGATGTGGGCCTCGATGGATGCCAGGGCCCTGAGATCATGACCTGAGCTGAAGGCAGAGGCTTTAAGCCACTGAGCCACCCAGGTGCCTGAGTATATGCTTTCTGTGAGGAGATCAATAAAATTCTTGCTCCTCTGACAGGCTTGATGTTTCCATAACAGGCATTTGGCTTAAGAACAGAAAGAGCCTTGCACTTGTGAAACTTGAGGTCGGGATTCAAGTGCAGAATGAGGATATGGCTTATGGGGAGAGGTTTGGGTCTTGGGAAGGGGTGGGTTTCCTATGAGTTCACAGAGGGGATGAGGTATGAGCTGGTTGGAAGCAAAAGTCTGTTGTGTTTCTGAAAAGAAGGAAGGAAAGAAAGAAGGCATTGACATCAAGAGGAAAAGAGCTGACATTGTGGTGTGCATGGTGAGGGATGGACAGACCTAGGATACACTGGTCAATCTGGGCATAGTCCTCTGCTCATTCCTGGCACTGGGGACCGGAGACAAGTGAGCAGGGCCCAGGGGAAACCAGTCATTGAAGAAATTCTGTCCAGAGACAAGAACGCATTAGATCCCAACTGAGAAGTTGGGCATTCATCCAGAGAAGCTTTCTGTTTGCAGGTTCCCTCCTCCGCCCCCACCCCCAGGGGTGTCCCATTTCCCATCACCTGTCCAGTCTCCCTGAACAGCTTTTACGTCCTGAACTAGTTCAGTTCCATAGAGGAGCTTTTGTTAAGCATTCATTTGCTTGTACAAGTTTTTTTTTCACCCTATGAAATTCTGGCTTCTGACATTGTCAAGTGCCTCGGTGACTGGCCTTGAGCAACTGTGACCTTCACCTACCTTGGGACGTGTAACACCATCCCTGTTGATCCTAGATTCAGACCCGGGGATCCTTTTAGTCAACAGGAGGAAATACTAGAAAGGGATGTGGGGTCCTCCCTTCCTGCCTTTGGGGGTCTGTAAACTGAGACCTGTTCTTCCGAGTGAGCTGCTTCTAGTACATCTTGATTCCAGTTCCTCTAAACAGATCAGTTTCCTGGAGACACAGAGTAACAGGCTGCCTGGTGTAGGCGTCCGAAAACCCGGGTTCAGATTTCTGGCGTTGCCGCCACCACTGAGTACCCACGTGTCCTTTGGCAGATCCTTCAGTAACTCCCCTTAAGTTAGAATGAAGGGGTTGAACCAAGACGCACACAGATTTTAATAGCCTGAAAGAAGGAACCAAGATTGCTAAGATTAAATTTGAAACCATTGGTCGTAGAGGCAGATGGAGGGTGAAAGCGGGCATTGCTGTACCTACAGGGCATGTTTCAGTTGTCTGGGTGTGAAACAGGAGTGAGTGGTGGGGGCTGGTTAGCTTATCACGGGGCCCATTGATAGAAGGTCCGCTTCTGCTATAAGGAAGGTTAGAGTCCTGCCGTGCTCACTCAAAAGGGCTCCTGTGTCTCCCCCTCCAGTCCTGTTTGCCTCTGGGTGGCTCTCCAGCCTGCAATCAGAGTGGTGATTCTTAAAATCTAAATGTGATTGTGTCACTCTCCTGCTTACCGGGCTTCAAAAGCTCCCTAATGCCCTCAGAATAGTCTCATGCATTGTCTTTCATGATCTGGCCCCTGTTGACCTCTCAGACCGACTTCTGATCCTCCACAACCTGGACTCTAGTCATTCCCAGACCTGGGCTTCCTCTTTCCTCTAGAATGCAGTCTCACTCGTGCACACACATACACCGTATGCACGCATGCACACAAGTGTGTGCCCTGCCACCTGTCAGCTTCTCCATCCTCTGAGCTTTCTGAGCCCCCTACCCCCATCCATGCTGACCCCTCATAGCGTTTCCCATGCCAACAACCGCCTCACGGTACTCCATCCACCCTCCCATTCCAAGACAGCCCCTCAAGACAGGTATTGTGCTTTGCCTGTGCACACTCAACATGACTATCTTTCTGGTAGCCACTCAGTAAATACTTGTAGAACCTCTGGAAGGCAAGGAGAGCAGGTGCATTCAGAGAAGAGGGACAAGGATGCTGACGGCTGTGGAAATAAGGTTGACCGCCAGGAGAAGAGAGCCTCAGGGGTGGCCTGATAACTCACCTTTCTGTCAAGGGCTGCCATGGGCACGTGGGACATGGTTTCCTCTAGCCTGTCCCAGAGGGGAGAATTAGCCTCTGGCAGGAGGGACACAAGGCAGTCTTTGAAGCAGTCTTGGAGAATGCTGTGGCATGCTCCGTGGAGGTCTTTTTGGAGAAGGGCTAGCTTCATGGGGACCTAGAGAGTTCCCTGGCCAAGAAGAGCTCCAGCACCATTGCCAGAGTATGATTAGAAAGATTCTTGGGTTGGGTGAGATGTTCACGGAAGGTCCTCCAGAGCATGGATTTGAAGATCTGCAGGTCTCGATGGCTCTGAATGTCTGTGCTAATCTCATCTAGGCCACAACACCACACAATTTAGAAAACTGAGCAGATGTTCTCATTTCTGTTCCTTAGCAGCTACAGAGGATTCTGCCTATTCCATATCCATCCCCAATACCCGGTCCACTCAGCTGCTCCTTGGGGAAAGAAATAGGGAGCCAGAGAACATATAACCTATCTCAGTTTTACAAGAACCAGGATCTTAAAGAAAGAAGACTCTGGGTTCCAGCCATTAAAGCAGATGGCTTTCTGAGGGGACTGGTGATGTTTCCTGTTTCTCACCATTTTGCCTTGGGTCCCCATCTAAAATGCAAGACCGCAGCCATAGCATGGTGGCCATGGAGATGGCCGTGGGAGTAGATTTTCTGTGTGACCTCAGACAAGTCACTTCTTCTTTCCATGACTCACTCGGTTTCCTCATCTGTACAATGGACATAAAAGCAGAATGAACCTTGTAAGGATAGGCTGGGAATATAGTACAAGGATATATGAACTACTCAAATGCTGCCCAGTGTTGTTTGTACTGGCTGAGGGCAGGACTTGGGAACAGAGAGTCTGAACACAGAGTCTCCAGGTGTTCTCTGAACAGCCTCAGAAGTTCCTCAGAGCCTCCCCTGAAAGCTGGGCCCGGATGGAAGGGGCAGGACAGGACAACCGTCGGCACCGAGGAACCAAACGGGGGCGTGTGCACCAGAGGGCACAGACATCCTGCTCTTGGTGGTCCTGCAACAGCCTGTTAATTCTCTAGAAACCCGAAGGCAGGGCAGGGGGGGGTGGGCAGTTTGCACCCAGAGCCTCATGTCCTCCATCCCTCCCCAGTAATTCCCTGCTTATGGGTAGTCTTCCACCAAGTGAAAGTTAGATGATTGATGGCAAGCTCTTGAATCAGTAGCTTCTTTACCTGTGAAGGCAGGTTTCTTTTTCTGCAGTGTCTTGTTCTGCGAGTTCCTACCCTCTGATGTGCTTACAGGGACACGCCGTCGTCCTGTGGTGGAGCACCTGGCACCTGATGCCTGGCCAAAGGCCGCAAAAAAGGGGCAGCACCGTGGCACCAAAATCCTTTGACTCTCATCTTCCTCCTGAGAAAGTCACGAGAATTCTAAGACCACTGAGGGCAAAGCCCAGCTTCTGCCTGACAGAGTCCAGAAGTCTCCTGCAGTTTTTAGCCACCACCCAAGGTTTCCTGAGGCCGGAGTCAGAGCCCCACCTCCTCCGCCTGAGTGGCCTGTGTCAGCCCCCACTGCCTCTGCCATTGCTGAATCCACACCTCCTTTCTGGTACTGCCCACCTGTGACCAAGGTCATGGCTCTTCTGATAGATGCCTCAAGGGATCTTACTATTTGAACTCAAAATCTTCTTTGTCAAGGACCTGGGATCGATTCCCAATGGGCCAGGGCCATGGAACAGTTAACACACACACACCCAGTATCTTGCTCAAAAGCCTGTGTCCTCCCTTTCTCATAAGCCCAGGTAGTGTAATTCATCACTGTCTCGGGAGCAGTCCAGCCTCCCCCAGGGCCCTCCCCAGGAAAGACACGAGAAGGCATGCTGCCTCTGCCTCTTTCTTGGTGTTGGAGCTGACACCCCGCAGCTCAGCTGCATTCCCGACACTTTCCTCACATAACTCCTGGTGGCCCTGGAGGTGGGCAGGGCTCCTGAGGGGACCCTGCTGACAGGGACCCTCAATCCACAGATATGGAATTGCTTCAGCCCTCCCACAACAGGGGCTTTCTCCAAACCTCAGGCAGTGTGATTACGAAGAAAGAGTTAGAATTTTCCTTCTCATAATTCACAAAACAGAAGAAACTTTCAATGTTTCTTTAGCCCATTCTGGCTCCTGGCAGGGTTAAACTCAAGCAATAATTGTTTTTGCTTAGAAAGAAAGAAAAACACCTCCCTCCAAGGAAAGAAATGCTCAAACACCCCCTTATAGGTTGTAGGGTTTTTTGGTTTTAAGTTTTTTCTGGTTTTTGTTTTTGTTGTGTGTATTTATTGGTTTGTTTTTCCCCTAATGGCCATGCCAGTTCATTTGCGGTGCAACCTGAGCCCATTGCCTCCTGCATCCTTGAGGAGAATCGGAAGGAAGACATCAGACTGCTTTCGCTGTTGCCCATCACAGTGTAATTCTCTCTGCCTGAGTTCTTATGCACCCCCATCTTCCTCTCTCTCTCTCTCTCTCTCTCTCTCTCTCTCTCTCTCTCTCTCACACACACACACACACACACACACACACGTGCGCGTGCGCACGCATATTTACACTTATTCATCCCTACGCACCTATTTTGTTTGAAGCCATGATCACCTGTGTCCGACTTGGCCCCTGGAAGCGCAGAGGGAGCCCTGCGTATGTGATACGATAGACATATTTTCCCCAAGAGATGCTTATGCAACGATCCAGACATTCTCATGCTCTGCCTTTTAATTAGTTTAGGGAGTTGTAAACTCACAGTGTGGGTAAGCTCGCCAGCTGTGCTTTTCGGGAAGTTATATGGTCTGTGCAGCTCTGTCTCCTCCCCTGCTGTTAGGAAATTATAGAGCCCGCTCTCTTTGCTTGTCTTGGAACAGTGTGTGCTGCCCTTACCCCACAGAGCCCGGGATGCTCCAGGGCCTTTCTGAGCCAGCGTGCAAGGCCTCTGGGACCTGTGGTAACTCTCAGATCTCATGTTCTGCAGCCTGCTGACCGTGCAGGAGAGGATGGTTTTCATCTGTGGCTCTTCAGTCCCGTCAGGCAATCTACTGCAGCAGCTCAGGAACCAGAGCAGAGATTTTATGGCTCGAGGGGAAACTGCATCTCTTCCATAAAGGTCCCCATTCTGGAGGCTGCTGGACACCTTATCCCCATGAAAGGAGAGGCACTGAAGAGCCCGTCCGGCCTTCCTCTGAGGCTGCTCTATCTGAACATCCCCACGGAGGCTCTGGGATGGGCCATAGCTGAAAGCAAATGTCTCAGAGCTGCTGACTTTTTAAACACAGTCCCCTCTTATTTTGTGTATGCATTCCTCCTTGGGTGACCAGATCACACTTTTGGTTCTAGTTGTAACTTCTCCACTTTACCAATGGTCGGCACATCTCCCTCTCTAAATAAGGGGGAAGGGGGGTGATGAGGTTTTTCCTGGCATTCTCCCAGAGATACTTGTCCAACCCGGCTCGAAGTGGCCAGCACCTGATTTGCCCCTGTGGAGTGTGTTAGCTTTGTACATCACACTTCTTAGCTGAAACCCACCAGGGTGCAATTTTCTTTCTTCGCTTATCTCATCCTTTGGCATGGATCCGACTACCAGTTGCCTCCTATCTGCATACCTGCTCTTCTGGCCGCCGTCCACATCCCTCCTGCCTCCTTCAGTCTGCTGGGTAGGGCCTTGCCAGCCTCTCTTCTTGGCACTTGGCTTCTCCCTGAGGGTTTCTTTCTGAAAATAAGCTCATTAATCACTGCCCTGGCCACTGGCTCTCATATTATGGCCTTTGCAGGAAGCTACTTGCTCACTGCCTAGTCCCACTGGGCACAATGACCGTCACTGAGTGTGTCTCAGCCAAGCCTGAAAGGCCTGAGCCCCACAATGCACCTGCCCCCAGATGAAGAAAGAGCGTAAAAGGGCTCAGGACTCCTTGACAGATGATGTTTTCCACATCTAGAAACAGGTACTTTTGTAACCTATAATTTCAAAAGATCTGCCTAGTTGAAATGTTGGATTGGATGTTGTGTATTTTTTCAAAAAGTAAATCAAACTTTCTGTGGATCTTTTTCATTTAATTTCTTAAAGGAATAATATGTTAACTTGGTTCAAATTCTCCAAAGTAGCAACCCTTAGCCATAAAAATTCTTTCTTCCAGCCTCGTCCTCCTTCTGCCTAGTTTCTACCCTGAGTGCTTGATTTCGTGTAGATCTTAATTCTTGATGGATCTGGATCATCTTGTACCAGATTCGGAATCATTCAACCGCTTCAGAAACAATGACATGCTGGCTACGTTAAATAGAAAAGGAGGCCTCTTTCACTCTGCCAGCCATTTGCTATTTAGGGTTGAGCTACCCGCCCCTCCCCCACCATGTAGCTATTTGAATTCCATCCTAAGGTCTTTCTCTTTATCTCTACAACATAGCTTTTGTAGGACTATGAATTCTTATCTCTGCCATCTTTGTCTAAGCGTCTTTGTTTCAGTGTCTCGGAGCTTAAAGCAGATTCCATGACTTGGGAGCTTAGTGAATTGGCCCGCAGTTAATCAGATAAACACTAGAGAAATTCCCTGGAAACCTCCAGCAGATAGTCATGAAAGATCCAGCACAATTGGTTTATCATGACAGGATTCCTGCTGACACCATCCAAATGGAGGGGACCCGGTGGTTACCTAAATAACCAGAAGTTGGCTCTGAGAAGGAGAGGAGCTGGGAGGGAAGTGTGGGCGGGCAGACGTTCCTGGCCGCCCAGCTGGGTGTGCACTGAAGCCTGGGCTTCCTCTGGGCAGAGGTCAGTGGACCCGACAGCAGAAGTGGCCAACATTCCTACAGTCAGAAAGAGAATTCGTGGTGCAGATAAGCCTTTAGAGAGTTAGTGCCTCCCACTTCCTGGCACACTCACCCCCGGGTGTGGCTGGAAGGGCAGGCCCGTCATTATCCGGGCCACCTCTGAGACATCCCAGGGCAGTCACTCCCTCCCGCACTCCTAGTGCCACCTGATACCTTCGCCCCAGCTTCTCACTTCTCTGAAGTGCTTTACATCATCATCCCACAGGGTTCCACGTGGTTCTGCTTTGGTCGGGAGGAGCATCCGCGGTGGTCTGATGGGCCGGCTATGAAGCCGGCACCTCCTCTGGGTGAATGTTCTCCATGTCTGACCCGCCGCCCCACAGATCTCTGACACACTTGCTGTGTTTAAAGATGCTGCCTGGCTGATCACAGATGTGGCCCCAGGTACCACAAGATTCAGAATGACCTAGAATGGGGAAGATTGCTGGGGCCTCACGGAAGCATTAACTTCCATTCATGAACCTGTAAACACTGGCATTCTTAAATGGTGTATATTAAATGGTGTATATGATTTATGTCATAATATCATATTAAATATTTAATTAACAAGGAATTGTCACTCCCAAGCCACACCCAGCAGAAGCGGATTATTGCCCTTTGCACCAGGAACACATAAAGGGAAAGCAAGGACTTGCCTTGGGTTATATTACCTGGTCTCTAATTAGGAGCTTGGAGGAGGCAGCAGGGACCCCTTCCCCAAGGACTCGCTCCTGGGTTGTCCTCTCTAGCTCATACCTGACACTAGGGAGATTGTCCAGCCTCTGAGCAGAATACTCAGGAGCTGCCCGGCGTCCAGGCGAGTCCCTCGGAGACAGGAGATGCAATCACACAAGTGGGCCACAGCTGGAAGGACGCTTCCTGCCCCCCTCACCCCGGGCTGTGGGGTGGAGTCCCAGAAGCTGGGACTGTAGAAGAAAGACTGGGTCTGTGGATAAAGAGGATGGATGAGGCCTGAGAGGCGCTGAGGGGGAGGCGCCTGTGGGATATCTGAGTGGAGGGCCAACGGCATCCATATTTGGGAATCATCACATCATGAAACAAGACACCGAAGCCTGGTGGTGTGGGTGGATTGAGAAGAAGAAAGGCTAAGGATGAGCCACAGGCAGCTGTCCATAAGTAAGAGGGCAGGACTTCTGTGGGCAGGGTGTAGCTAAGGTTGCAGTGATGCTCTGGGGCTTGGGCCTATGTCCAAGGGGAGAAGACATGACTGCTGGGGGTGGCGTGTTCCGGGTGAAGGGCAGGGCTGCGAGAGCGATGCAGGGCACGGGTGGCTGGCTGAAGCATGGTCAGCAGCCTTCATAGCCTAGTCGATATTCTCAGCCCTGCCCTCAGACTGCTAGCAGTGGGTGGTGAGCAGGAGGAAATGAATGTGGACGTTCAGTGGAACTTTCCAGATCCACGTGTGAACCATGGGTCAGTGATCCGGTGGATGGGTGGTGTGTGGTCCAAGGGACCGTCCTTGGTGGGCAGAGTCACGGTGGGCATTAGAGATGGGTGGAGCACATGGCGTGCCTGAGTCTGGGTCTGCTCGTGCTAGCCGGTTGTGCCCGTCTCTCCGCAGTTCTGTATTCAGGGATGCCATGGTCACATCCTGAAATGGGCCCTGTGGCGGAGGGGAGGCGACTGACGCCACAGAGACTGACTGGCAAATGTTAGAAGTCAGGACTTCCTTTCACAGACATGCAGTTGTTAAACCTTTAGCAGCATCCCCCCCGGGAGCTAGGGGAGTAAAGGGTGCCTGCCGGCAAGTGGAAAGGGATGAGTTTAAAATGAGGGGCCTGGAATGCTAAGGTGTTTGGACTTCATCCCGAGAGCTATGGAGAGCCGTGGAGAAGCCATACAACTGCAGTGCGTTCCTTCAGGGGGTGGTGTTCCTAATCCGGTTTGCCTGGGCTTGTAGGCTGCCTCTGCCACTTACTGGCTGTGTGATCTTGGGCAGGTTCCTTAACCTCTCTGGGCTTTGGCTTCCTCGTCTGTGAGATGGGAGAAATAATGCCTGCTTCATAGGGTTCCTGTGAGCTTTACACAAGTTCTTCAGGTAGAACACTTAGAACAAAGCTTGGTATGCAGTGAGCATTCAGCAAGTGTTGGCTCTCATAGAAACATTCGGACCAGTAGATGACATGATTGTATATCTCTTGGAACAAATACTTTGGCGTGGAGAACAGATTGAAAGGGGGCAAGACAAGGGCAGGAAGAGCAGGAAAGGAGCAGTCATTAGACCAAAGGTGGTGGGAGCCTGTAAAGGTGGAGGGAAGATAAGAGGTTTGGGTCACGCAGGTGGGATGGAGAGGGCTGGGAACACGATGCAGGAGGTGAAGAGAGAGGAAGGGAAGTTGAAACCGGCAGGGATGATCAGGAAAGCTTTGGAGGAAGGGGTGGATGTCAGCCTGGGTCCTGAACAGGTATCTCAACGGAGAAGAAGGAGGGGGACCTGATGGGTAGAAGCAGTGTGAGAAGAGAACCAGGGTTTTTCAGAGACTGTTGGCATTCATGGGTTTTCGATAAACGTTTGTTGTTTGATTTTTTAAATGTTTAATTGTTGCAGCTGGAATGAAAACTGAAGAAAACGCAATAGACTTGAGAAGAACAAAAATTACCGGTAAGGTTCCTCTGGCACTCCGTACCTGTCGCGGCCGCAGAGGCCCCTTGGTGACAGGCCCAGGCACCATCCCCGACCTGCCCAGCTCGCAGCCTGCGGCCAAGGGCCGCTTGTCCCTCCCGGGGGCCCACATGGGCTGGGGCTTAGGAATTAGCCAAACACCGGAGGGTTAAACCTCTCCGTCTTTCACGAGGGGAAGAGAGCTCTTTCCTGTCTACACTACACCCAGCTTTTGGAGCTTCTTGTTGTCACAATGGCTCTTTGTTGGTGGCAGAGTCTCCTTCAAGCAGTGGGGTAATATTTTACCCTTGGCACATTTTGAACGCTGTTGCCAGGGGCTAGCTAACTGTGTCACAGGCTTGATGTTGCATCTGTAAGATGAGACTGGGGGACAATGACAAGCTGGTGTGACATCCAGTTCTGCATAGTCACACTGGGAAGAGATGACGGTGTGCGCTCTGGGCTGGAGCTGCAAGCCCAGGAGCCTCCACAGTCCACCTGCCCTAGCCATCCACACTCCTACTGGTTGGGAGATAGGTCAGCAGTGCAAAGGGCGGGACTGCTCTCCCGTTCTGTTCTCACAGCCTCTCCGCAGCCACCATGCACTGTCCCTCCTGCCAAATGAGTTGGAAAGATAAAGATGTGGCAAAGGTGCCAAGTGGCTGAAAAGAAGAAGGGAGACAAAGGGGACCAGATGAAGTGACTTGGTGAATTCAGCTCATTTGGAGGAAGAAGAGAATACATTTAAGAAAGATAAAAAGATAGGCAGAGGGGAGCCTGGGTGGCTCAGTCATTTGAGCGTCTGACTCTTGGATTTGACTCAGATCATGATCTCAGGGTCATGGGATGGAGCCTTGTGTTGGGCTCTGTGCTCAGCAGGGAGTCTGCTTGAGGTTCTCTCTCCCTCCCCCTCCCCCCTGCTCATGTGCGTGCATGTGCTCTCTCTCAAATAAATAAATCTCTCTCTCTCTCGAAAATAAATAAATATATCTTTTAAAAAAGAAAGAAAGAAAGAAAAAAGAGAGGCAGACATTGCTCCTAGCTTTGGTTAGTGTTTCTCAAAACTTCTCAGATATTCTCCTCCGGGGTCCCTGGGAGTCTGTCTTGCCTTAAAAGTGACATACAGGGCACCTGGGTGGCTCAGTGGGTTAAAGCCTCTGCCTTCGGCTCAGGTCATGATTTCAGGGTCCTAGGATCGAGGCCCACATCTGGCTCTCTGCTCGGTGGGGAGACTTCTTCCTCCTCTCTCTCTGCCTGCCTCTCTGCCTACTTGTGATCTCTCTCCCTCTGTCAAATAAATAAATAAAATCTTTAAGAATAAAAAAAGTGACATACACCACGAAGCTTAAAACAGAGTTGGATACAATAACTATTGGGAACCTAGTGAAGTGGTGTAGATTGATTGAGGGATGATTTATTTATTTTAGAGAGAAAGAGAGCAAGGGGAGGGGGCAGAGGGGAAGGGAGAGAGAATCCCAAGCAGACTCCACCCTGAGCATGGAGCCCCACTCGCGGCTCGATCCTACAGCCCTGAGATTAGGACCTGAGCCAAACCAAGAGTTAGATGCTTAACTGACTGAGCTGCCCAGGCGTTCCAAGCGGTGTAGATTTAGATCATCCTAGAAATAGCTTCCAATTAAGGACTCCTCTTAGATGAGTTATGTGGCTGTGTTGGACTCTCCGCTTGAGTAAGGCAGGTCATTTGGGCTCCCTCTCCGAGATGGCAGCCAGTTCGTTTTCTGCACGCCAGGCCTGCCAGCAGCAACTAGCTGATGCTTGTTCTTTTTCCAGCCCCTAGTGGGGCTGACTGGAAACTCTCTTCTCCTCCCCTAGCCTCATGTGCTGACAGGTCAGGTCAAGGGGTTGACCTGAAGCAGTGGGAACTAGAGACCACTGCTCCCTCCTCCTCTTTCTCTGGTCCCTGGCAGGAAAGTGCTGCCCAGATTTCTCTGCGGAACAGAGGCACTCATTCTCTTGACGACCAGGAGCATCATCCACTGAGAGGCGGCAGCTGGGTCCCTGCCTAGACATTTCCCTTAGCCAAAGGGCCCTGCCTCGCCCCAGGTATAGCCCCAGGCCAGAAATAACCGTATCCAGTGACTGGATGATGTAGGGGCTGCAGGCTCTGGGTTCTTCTACCTCCATTCGGAACCTCTCTGAAGGGCCCACCCAGATGCAGAGCTCCCTGTGGGACCTGCTGAGGCCCCTCTTACAGCTGGACTCTGACCAACCTATTGCTGAGCCTTCTTCCCTCACTCCCCCTACACACTGATTTTCTGGCCTGGGGGCTGAGCTGGAACCGCAGCCCATCACCGCACATGCCTCGCTTCCTCCTGCTCCTCCCTGACCCCAGAGATGCCTGTGCAGCTCAGCATCTCTCCCCTTCCTTTCCAGGAGACCCTAGAAGCCTAGAGTACAAATTTTCTAAGGCCAGGCAGCCCTACGTTAGAGGCTAACTTTTACCACGAGCCTGACACAGCAGCCCTGGGAATGCAGGGGAAGAGGTGGAAATGCCATGGGACTCTCTGAGTGTTGTTTGTGCCAAAAATCATTCCAGTCCTTTCCAGAAGCTATACCTGGACATTCCCTGGATGTGCTTCATGAAGGAGGGGCAGCGGGCACAGACGCGCTTCTGCCCAAATGATACATTACCTCTGAGGAAGCAGCCTAGGTCCCTTTGATTTCTGTTACATTTGTTTAATAATAAAATGTACATTGTATGTTAGAACACTTTCAGTTGAGGTTGGAAAATAAGCACAAGATACTAATCTGCTTCATTAAAGCTGTTTTCCCAAACCCAAGAGCTCCCAGGCAGGAGGACAAGGGAAATGCAAAGTTTACAATAACCTGTATCATACAAAGCAGAGGCTGGGCTCTCCTCACTGTCCAGGGGGCTGGTTTCTAGCATGTGGGGAAGGAAGGCTCTGTACTGGTTGGAGGACTGGTGTTGCAGAGAGAGAGGGGACAAGGTTAAGAGTGAGCACTCCAAGAATAACCCTTGGATGACCTGAGCCAGACATTGTTTTGTAGAAGAGGGGAATCTCATGCTGGTAAGGACACTAACACAGGGTGGGAAAAAACCCAATTCTGAAAACTGTGTGCAGTTAAAAAGCACCTTCATTTGGTCCTTTAATGTTACACGTAGCTGTAAAGTTCTGATCCAGGCATTATGTCTGTGCTGTTGACAGTTCTTCAGCATCCACTCAAGTTATCAGAAGCTCTAGATAGGAGAGCCACTGTGACAAGGGACATATTCCCCCCTCTCTTCCATGTCAAGGGCAGTGAACTACAGCTGCAGGCTGGCTCCCATCTGTGGGGATTCCCACTCCCTTTGGTCTGAGCCCCAGAGTCAATGTGACTCTTGATAACCCCGATATGGAATATGAAACAAAAAATTAAAATGATACAAAAGCCCCTATCATCAGATGTTATCTTGGATAATTGTACACAATGAAATATTTCTTCCTTCCCGAGCATGCAAATGTGCCCCTGTGTGCACGAACACACATCCACGCTTTTGCTCTGTACATCTTTATATATTTATAAATTTCTTACCTACATCCACATAATAGGGATCAAAGTTTGGCTCAGCTTCACCTCCAAGTGTGGGTCCAGTGATCTCATGCACGGTTTCCAGAAAGGTGAAGTGCTATAAACATGGAAGGCATCATCACCAATAACCCTAATTCCATCATTGGTTTTCTGATTACTCTGCATCTTCCACTTCATGTTCAGAGAACAAAGGAAGGCTGAGCTTTAGAGCTGGGCTCTCAATGATCCCTGTGTTGACAAGACCCAAGTTGAAGGCCTATGGTAGGACAAGGGCGTGTTTTTCCCGGAAGGCTGACTGAGCAGTTCTCCAAATGTTTGCAAGTACAGGGCAAAATTCCATCCAGCCTTCAAACCTTGAGCCAAGACTTAGCATTAACAAAGCCAAGAGTTTCATTTCTTTGACTGTGGGAGTGCGGCAATCAGCCTTTAAATGGCCATTCAGTTTGGAATGTTCAATAAGCACTTTGATTGAGAAACCCTTTGACTGAGGGGTGAAAAGTCCTTGGCTTTAAATGGCACATGATGAGCAGTGCCCGTGCCATGGTATGGACACCGCCTTCTCCCCTGCCGAAGGTGGTTCCCTGGGTGTACCATCTTGGTCACAGAGCCGTTGTCTGATCGAGGGTAGGGGGCAGAGAGAGAGAGAGAGAGAGAGAGAGAGAGAGAGTAGGAAGGGGCAAAGCTGTGGGAGCATTTTTTTTTTTAAAAGATTTTTATTTATTTGACAGAAAGAAACACAGCCAGAGAGGGAACATAAGCAGGGGGAGTGAGAGAGGGAGAAGCAGGCTTCCTGCCGAGCAGGGAGCCTGATGTGGGACTCGATCCCGGGTCTCCGGGATCATGACCTGAGCCGAAGGCAGTTGCCCAACCAACTAAGCCACCCAGGCACCCCGTGTGGGAGCATTTTTTATTCATTCTCTGAAAAATCTCCTGTGATTTAAGCCGTAGCAGATTACCCTTAATTCCACTTGTGGAAGAGCCCAAATGTCCCTCCCCCCAAGTAGCAAATGACCATGTCAGCTGGTAGGGGTCTGGGCTTCCAGGGATGGGAAGTAAGGCTTATAGGCTCTCAGGTTCTCACATCTGTGATTTGAACTGCCTATTAAAACTCTGGGGTTGGGGGTGGGCAGGCACCTGGGTGGCATCTGTCGGTAAGTGTCTGCCTTTGGCTCAAGTCATGATCTCAGGATCCTGGGATCGAGCCCCACGTCAGGCTCCCTCCTCAGCGGGAAGCCTGCTTCTCCCTCTCCCACTTCCCCAGCTTGTGTTCCTTCTCTCGTTATGTCTCTCTGTCAAATAAGTACATAAAATCTTTAAAAAAAAAAAAAAAGTAAGAAAGCTCGGAGGGGAAGCGCTCTCTCCTCCCCTCTGCCAAGTCTGGAATGGTCGTGAGTGCGTGGGTGTTGGGGGGAGGTATGTGTGTCCCTAAAGCAGAGGAAATTCAGCAGGAGGGCTGCCTCAGGAGATGAAGCCAAGAAGACGGGCCAGGCAGAGAGTGGCTGATGTGTCCCCACTACGAGAAACAGGCCTCCATGGGTGAGACATTCACCCAACATTATGACACCAGTTGCCATTTGCTTTAGACGTTTTGCCACCCACGTAGCTGCCCCTCTGCCCCTCTGTTTGTTGCACATGAGGCCGGGGGTGACAACCTGGGTAAAGACGGCAAACACAGTGTGGAAACAGAAGATCTGGGTTTGAATCTCAGCTGTCGCTCACCTGTCAGGAACCTGGAGCAAGACGTCTCCAAAACTCTGTCTTCATGTGTAGATGGGGTAAGACCTACTTCAGAGCATCTTCAATTCGAACCGACCAGAGCCAGTGCAGATGTTCTGTAAGTTTAAAGCACTCTAGAAATAAATAGTATTCTTACCGAAGAGATGAACTTAGCACAGTTTACTGCACGGCTGATCAGGGGTCACCGTGAGACATCAGCTAGAGAAATCCCCACCGCTACAACCAGCACATTAGTCGTTTCCTAAACAAACCACAGGTGAACAAAATCTTGCCAGAGTCAAAGATAACCATCCCTTCTGCTTTGTCAGCATCTGGATTTACAGCTAGCGGTCCCTTCTCTATGGGAACGGGGAGAGGAGGCTCGTTTGTTAGTTGTGTGGAGTGTGGCTGTGTGTCTAGTGGGCCCACCCCCTGTCCTCGTCGGACTCAGGGCAGTTTTCAGCCTTTCCCCTCGAGACATAAAACAGGTGACACTCGCAAGTGTGACAGTCCCCACATTGTCCTTTTCCAGGGCTTTTTTTCCTGTCGGCAAGTGAAAGTAGCAATATCGCACCTCTAACCAAAACTCTGCTCTTCATTCAAATCTTTGGTACTTCCTAACATCGATAACAACATACCTGTGACACACCTCATAACCGACTAACACCTGTTGGGACACCTGGATGTCCATTGAGAACCAGTGTCCTCATCCGTGAGTGAGGGCAGGAATGTGTTGTATGCATCTCACTGAATATTGCCAACGCCCAACGCACAGTAGAAGCTCGATGCTGACTTAGTTGGTGCCTGGGGCCTCAGGGGGAGAAAACCTCCCAGCTCTCCACACGCGGGCTCTGGGGCCATTCCGCGTTCAGAGGCGCTAGCCGGTTAGTCATGGCCTTTTTAGGAGCATGGCGTCACGTGACAGAGTGCCAGCCAGGGACTCTCCGGGGGATTTCACGGCCAGGACACACGAGCCAGCTCCCGTCACACCCTGTGGGACTGACCCTTTGAAGTGGAGACGTGAGCACCTACCTTCTTTCATTTCTGCCTTTGAAGAGGGGGTGGCCTCTTGCCAGTGAGAGGGGCCTGGGGCTTGTTCTTCGGGAGGGCTGGGCCTACTGAGTGTGCCGGGGTTTGTGTTCTGAGGGTACACGTGAGAAGCCAGAGTACATCTTTAAATGCATGGCAAAGAGGTGCATTCTGGGTGCTGTTCCTAAAGACATTCAAAGGCAGATGTTTTCACCTAGGGCCTTTGGGCAGATCTGCAGATTCACGGAATCTGTGGGTATCTGGGCCAGAGCTGGTGTGGGTTTCCCCTTCTCGCTGGGGAAGGCCTGCCGGGGCAGCAGCCCAAGCCACACACCCTTGTGTAGGAGCAGTCTGGAGGCTGACGGCCAGAGGAAGAGCTGGCACCAGTGTGCGCAGAACCCTCTAGATAAGTCGTCACAAGTGTGCCGATGGCTCTGGGGGCCAAGAGCATATTTTTGAGATTAGGATGTGTGAACGGTTACTCTGTAAATTGTTATTTTCTTTCACCAGCTCAGAAAAAAGTAGATCTGATGGGCTTGGCCTATACGGCAAAGCAGGGCTTGTGAGGTAAGACTACATGGCTGTTCCAGCGTTAGGGATAGGGATAATGGCTGCCAGCAAAATGCTAGAAACCTCCCTGATGGTGACAGGCCAGTTTGAAAGTTGACCACGTCAGAAAGACGAAGAAGTTTTATTCTCCATCTCTTGAAAGAAGGGCATTGTAAATGGCAAATGGGAAAAGAGAAGATCTGAAGGAACCACACAGATGGGGCAGAAGGGGAAGCCCCTTGTGGTGGAAGTCCAAAGGTTTGCCCTTGACAGTGTGGTCGTCCCCGCCACACAGGAAGACCCGGCCGGGGCTCCCTGGTGGGCTCTTCAGTCAGGCCAGACCTGAGCGTCTGGCCCAGCCCCACGACCTAGTCCCTGCAGAATGTAGCTAAATCATGAGCCTCTCTGATCTTCCATTTCCTTGCTGTAAGATGGGAAAGTCAACTTTCTCACCGAGCTCTGGGCAGGATGAAGTAAGGGAAACGTGGGCCATGCTTGCCAGTGAACCCGGCCCAGTGTGTCTGCAGAGCTTGGTGGGGGTTCTATGTTGCTGTGATCATCGTTACCTGGGGTGGCGGTTCGTTTTACTTGTAACAAATAGCACAGATTTAGTTGCAAAACAAAACCAGCCATTTTATTTTGTTCATGGATTCTCTGGGCTGGGAATTCAGAAAGGGCACAGCAAGGAGGGCTCATCCCTATTGCATGATGTCTGGAACATAAGCTGGGAAAGTCTGAAATCTGGATGTCTCCACAGCGGATGGCTAGAATCACCTGAAGTCTCACTCCCTCACATGTCTGATGCCTGGCCTCGGAGGGACTTGAAGATTGGGACCGTCGGCATGTGGCTCCCCTCCAGCATGGTGGTCTCAGGGTAGTCCAACCTGCGGTATGGTACCCACGTCCTCCCAGGGTGAGTGTCCCAGGAGAACCATGTGGAAGCTGAGTTGCCTTTTCTGACTTGGCCTCAGGCGCAGGCTACATTCTGTTGGTTACAAGCAAGCCTCAAAGGCTGCCTGCCTATATGCAGAAGGAGGGGGCTTATGGATGGGAGGAGTGTTGAAGAATGTGTAGACATGATTTAAAACCACCAAAATGACTGTAGAAAAGTTCATATAGTATAGTTCACAAAAACCCACTCACCTAGGGGTGCTTGGGTGGCTCAGTCAGTTAAGAGTCTGACTTTTGGTTTCAGCTCAGGGCATGATCACGTGGGTTGTGGGACTGAGCCCCTTGGCAGGGTCCACACTCAGAGAGGAGTCTGCCTGAAGGTTCTCTCCCTCCGACCCTCCCCTCACTTAAGTACACATGTGCTCTCTCTCTCTCTCAAAATAAATAAATAAATCTTAAAAAAAAAACAAAAAAAACAACCCACTCACTTAATCCTCTCAGGATCTTTGAAAAGTGGGCTGGCAAGTACTATGACCCCATTTTGCAGATATGAGGATAGGCTCAGGGAGGCCAGTCATTTATTATTCTATGAGATGCTCTTTCTGGCCCCTTGCACGTCGACAGTGTGGTTTTCTGTTCCTTGCTGAGGGAGGAATCCTGAAAAGTCAGCGTTAGGGAAGGAAGCACTTTGACCAGACCTCCGTGTGCTATCGCAGCAATTTCTGTGACTTCCTGGGGCGAACTGAATTGCTTCCACCTAACCCACACCTGGATTCTGAAAGCAGCTAATTTTAGATTCCCTGTTTCAGTGCCAAGCATCAAAGGAGAGTTGAAAGAACAATCTTTGCTCTATTGGAGTACAAATTCTTTCAAGTGGGACCAGTTCTGGTGCCTCATCTTAAGATAAGCAAACCCTGTTTATTACATATCTTCAAGCTGAAACATTTCAACCAAAGTAGGAGAAGCAAAAAATCAAGATCACTTTTAGGCAGATGACTCATGAGCAAGTAAATACTAAGAATGAAAATTTTTATGAGTATAAAATTAATCCATTTGTGCAGGTACAATTTACTGTACTCAATTCTTGTGGTCCTAATTTGGTGAGTGAAAATCAAACATTTTTGCATTGTCTGTTTCAATGGACTTGGGAGTTTTATAAGAAGAAGGATTTCCTAGTAAAAGACTCCTGTGAAAATGTACTTCCTAATTTCATTCTTATCAATTCGCATTTCTAGAAATTTGATGTTCTTAAAGTGTGGCCAACCTATATCACATAGTTTCCTAGTCACTGTTAAAGAACATAATTTGAGAAATTTTCGGTTGAAATGTCCACTTTGGAGATTCCATTAGCCTACTTTGTTTTCTGTTACTTTAGTCATGACGCATTCTAGAACACTTACGAATGAGCACCCTATGAGATCATTATATGTAGTCCCCAAAGAGATATATGTTCCTGACATAATTTATTGCCATTGATCAGTATTTCCTTGGGACTGATTGAGCCATGTCTATATCTTTTCCACATTCTATAGAACTGTTCTTTTTTTTAAAAAAAAAAGAAAGATTTTATTTATTTGATAGAGAGAAACACAGCCAGAGAGGGAACACAAGCAGGGGGAGTGAGAGAGGGAGAAGCAGGCTTCCCACCGAGCAGGGAGCCTGATGTGGGACTCGATCCTGGGTCTCCGGGATCATGACCTGAGCCGAAGGCAGTCACTTAACCAACTGAGCCACCCAAGCACCTTCTGTAGAACTGTTCTGATAAAGGACATAAGACACACACACACACCAGTGTAAACATAGCACACTCACAAGCTAATATTCAGTGGGTTATCTAACCATTAAAATAACTCCATGTTTGTTTTTCTTTGGAAAGCTAACTTGCTATTTACTGTGAGTCAAAAGACTGTCATCGGGAAATTAAGATTATTAATGGCTGAGAGGTCATCAGAGGTGAACACCAAACGGACTGGAAAAGACCAGGTGAGCGGAAGAGGGAGGGAGAGGCAGGGGAGAATTCCCAGGCACCCTGGTGAGAGGGAAGGCTGTGGCTTGCTCTCCATTCTGGCTCAGTCAGCGCTGTGGGCAACAGTGATAGGGGAAGGTTGAGGCATTTGTTTGACTTTTTTTTCTTTTTTTCTTTCTGCTTTTTAAAAATATTTATTTGAGACAGTGAAAGAGGGAGGGTAGGAATGTACCGGGGGGCGGGGGAGGAGCAAAGGGAGAGAGAAGCAGGTTCCTCACTGAGTAGCCAGCCTGATGCCGGACTCAATCCTAGGACCCTGAGATCATAACCTGAGCTGAAGGCAGATGCCTAACTGACTGAGACACCCAGGCACTCCTGCCACCACTGCCCTCGTTGTCGTCTTCTCCTTCTTCTTTTAAATTCCAGCATAGTTAATATATAGTGTTTATTAGTTTCAGGTGTACAACATAGTGATTTAACAGTTCCCTGCATTACTCAGTGTTTGTCATGATAAGTGTCCTCTTAATCTCCTTCACCTAGTTCACCCATTCCCCGCCCCCCACCTCCCCTCTGGTAACCGCTGGTCTGTTCTCTATACTTAAGAGTCTATTTTTTTGGTTTGTCTCACTCTCTCTTTTTTGCCTTTGTTCATTTGTTTTGGTTCTTAAATTCCACGGTATTTGTCTTTGACTGATTTACTTTACTTAGCCTTATATCCTTGAGATCCATCCATGTTGTTGCAAATGGCAAGACCTCATTTCTTTTTTTTTTTTTTTTAAGATTTTATTTATTTATTTGACACACAGAGAGATCACAGGTAGGCAGAGAGGCAGCCAGAGAGAGAGGAAGCAGGCTCCCCGCTGAGCAGAGAGCCCGATGCAGGCCTGGATCCCAGGACCCTGAGATCATGACCTGAGCCGAAGGCAGAGGCCCAACCCTCTGAGCCACACAGGTGCCCCCTCATTCCTTTTATGGCTGGGTCATATTCCATTGTGCATCTACACCCCCATCTTCTGTAGGCATTCAGCTATCGGTGACACTGGGGCTGCTTCCATCATTTGGCTACTGTAAATAATGCTGCAGTAAACATAGGGGTGCATATATCCCTTCCAATTAGTATTTTCATATTCTTTGGGTAAATGCCCAGCAGTAGCATTACTGAATACTGTGGTGTTTCTATTTTTAATTCGTTGAGAAACCTCCATACTATTTTCCAAAGTGGCTGCACCCACTTCCGTTCTTACCAGCAGTGCACAAGTGTTCCTTTTCCTCCACATTCTCGCCAATACCCGTTGTTTCTTGTGCTGTTGACGTTAGCCATTCTGACAGGTGTGAGATGATATCTCATTGTGGTTTTGATTGGCATTTCCCTAATATTAAGTGATGGTGAACATCTTTTCATGTGTCCATTGGCCATCTGGATGTCTTCTTTGGAGAAATGTCTGTTCATGTCTTCTGCCCATTTTTAAATTGGGTTATTTGTGTTTTTTGTGTTAAGTTGTAGAAGTTCTTTATATATTTTGGATACAAACCCTTTATAGGATATGCCATTTGCAGTATCTTCTCCCATTCAGTGGGTTGTCTTTTAGTTTTGTTGGTCATTTCCTTTGCTATGCAGAAGCTTTTCATTCTGATGTAGTCCTTCTGATTAGTTTATATTTTTGCTTTTGTTTCCCTTATCTCAGGAGAAATATCTAGAAGGATATTGCTATGATCAATGATAGAAGACATTTCTCTTCCAGGATTTTTATGACTTCAGGTCTCACATTTAGGTGTCTTATCCATTTTGAGCTTATTTTTGTGTATAGTATAAGGAAGTGGTCCAGTATCATTCTTTTGCATGTAGCCGTCCAGTTTTCCCAATACCATTTTGTTGAAGAGACTGTCCTTTTGCCCCACTGCATATTCTTAAGGCCCAGCCATTTAAAAAATAATGAATGCGGTATGTTGAATAATGGCTCCCAAAGATCTCTGGAACCTGTTAGGTTACCTTATAGGGAAAAGGGTCTTTGTGGATGTGATTAAGGATCATGAGATGGAAACATTATCCTGTATTATCTGAGAGGGCCCTAAATGCAATCACAAGTGTTTATCAGAGGCAAGGGGAGATTTGACACAGATGAGGAAAAGGCAATGTGACCAGAGGGACACAGTGATTGGAGTGGTGCAATCACAAGCCAAGGAATGCTGACAATCACCAGAAGCCAGAAGAGTCAAGGAACAGAGTCTTCCAGAAAGAACACAGCCCTGCCAACACCTTGATTTCAGACCAGCGAAACTGACTTCAGGCTTCTGGCCTCCAGAATGTGAGAGAATACCTTTGCATTGTTTTAAGCCACCAGGCATGTGGCAATTTGTTACAACAGCTGCAGGAAAACCAGTGCAATGGGAAACTGTACCACTGGGTAGACAGATTCCCCTGGGGAAAATGGTGCGGTGTGGGAAGAAGGCCTGAAGTGATGAAGAAGAGTCTGATGCTGGGGACTCAGGGAGGGTTCGCTGGACTGGGAACTGATTCACCGTGAGGAGGGCGGGCCATGATGGCTTGAGCTGGCTTCTAGTTCTGGCTCACATGAGTCACCATGCATGTCTCTTCCCAGCTCCACGTTTAGTGCCATCACGTGGGCAGGCCATCATTAGCAAGGGTGGGAGTATTTGTGCCATGGAAAAATGGCCGATGTGACAAAACAGGGCTTTTCTCCCAGAGAGCCAGTTATTTGATAATTGCCAGTGAGTGAAGGGGAAAGGAGAAATGGAAGGTGGGTGAGGTTTAGGAGCTAGGACTGAGAAGACTAGGGTCGTTGTTTGCTCTCCCCACTCCTTGCATAAATACGTATGTGCCATTAATAGACATGGGAACATGGGGAAGGTCATCTAATTTAGAGACATGAATTCAGGGTGGGGTCGGGATTTTCTCCTTATATTTAGTGCATTTATATTTATATTCTCTTCTACTCTATGTCACATACTGGGCCAGGCAGAAGCATACAGTCATGCTTTAAGACAAAGAGCCAGCATCCTGGAGTTTGCAGTTGAGTGGGGAAGTCAGAATTACAGTAGGATTGGGTAAGCCCTAACACACATATGAGCATACCCCAAAGACGATGTGCAGGAAATGTAGGGACAAGATGGGGACTTCTCAAAGACGATGACCTTTGCACAGTCTGAAAGAAGAGGACAATTTGCCAGACATGGAAACCATGAGGGGAGGGGAAATTATAACTAGCAAGACTTGTAGTGACCCAATGAAGAGAGGAGTAAATAGCAGTGGGGTGTAGATGGGAAGTTGACAGTGGTGGTGATCAAAGGGTCTACTCTTTCCAATACAGAAGAGCCAAAAATTAAAGTCACAAGGTCATTGAGTGTGGCCAATTCCAGTTCAGCCTAGAGTGAGTGGCATTAATTGTTGAGGCATCTGGTCCAAGGAATGGAGTTGAGCACAGCACGAAAGGGCTCTAAGAGGAGGCAGTTCTCAGAGATGGATGGAAGACAGAGTTAGAGATGAAGGAGATCAAGCCTGGTGGAGGAAAGGAGGGGAAGTTAGGATGCCACACTCTGTGAGCAGAGAGGAAAGACGGAGGTGGGAGCTGGCCATTTGGGGTGAGGGAGGGACAGGAGGGGAATTCAGGAGATGGTGCAGAAGCCCTGGGCAAGTAAGCCAACCCGAGACAGTGGGACTTCAGCTGGCCCTGAGGATGGTCTATTCTGCTATCCTGGTGCCTAGCATGGTAGCTAACATTGAGTGGCCACATGTGCTGGGGAAATAAATGAGTTAGGAAGGGAGGAAGAAAAGGAAGATCCCAAGTTCCTTTTGTTCCAGGGACACTGGACAGAGGACTCAGGGAAGCTGGCATTTGCATTCTCTTAAGGTGAAGGCCTTCCAACAACCACCAGGCATTTGACGGGTCATCACTGCTGGTGGGTAGGCGAGACTGGAGTAGGCAGGAGCTTCTAGGGTGGCCATGAGCAGAGCCCTCGAGGTACAACTCAGCATGGCAGGGGTGGGAGACCCAGCAGCTGGGCATGGCTGGAGCTTGGGGTCTACAGAGCGGCAGTGGGGGATGGAACCTCAATGTCGCGTGACAGGGTTTGGATTTTTATCCTGATAGCAGTAGGGAGCTACTGGAAGGTTTTAAACACGGGCACAACAGAGTTAAGCTTATATTTGGGAAAGACCACTCTGCTAGCTGTGCAAATTCCATAGGAAGGGATGAGGCAAGAGGCAGGGAAACTCATTTGGAGGCTGACTCCGTGATGCAGGTGAGAGCTGATGAGATCCTGTGCTAATGTGGAAGTTCTGGGCCACAGCAGGAGACAAAAACGAGGGGTGTTTAGGGGGTTCAGTCAAGACGGGGGTGAAGGCCAGCAAGACCAGCATATGGGATGATGTAACGCTGTCACTGAAGAGAAAGTAAGAGGGTGGCCCCCCGCGCTGACCATTCAACACCGGGCAGGGGACCGCAGCTTGGACTGGGGGGCACTGGGCACGACCTCTAGGACCTGGACACAGCAGCGTCTGTCCTCACCCGACTGGGGCCCACCTGTGCGTGCCTTCCTGAGCCCAGTTCCCCTCTCAAAGGTGGGTTCCGGGGGCGTCTGTTTGCCAGAGCTCAGGCCACATGCCTGTGGAAAGCCATTATTGAAAGAAGTCAAGAGCCAGTGAAGGAAACCAAGAAGGAAGGATCAAAAGCTAAAAGGAGATTGAGAAAAGTAAGAGGATGCAGTGTTGTAGAAGCTCCAGGACGAAAGGGCTGGGAGGGGGATGGGCCAGCCATTGCACTGGACGTTTGAGAGGCAGCCGGTGGCCTGGGGCAGAATGTTTTCAAGGGCAAGTGGGAGTGTGCGTTGTGTTAGCGAAGACTGTGTAGAGGACTGTTCGGAGAAGTTTGGCGGGGAAGGGAAGAACAAAGAAAAAGAAAGTCGAAACTAAGGAGTGGCGCGGAGTGGGAGGGTGTGGATTTGGGTTTTGGAGCCAAGAGCACCTCGAATGTATTTATAGGTGAACATGCTAGGCCAACCACGTGTTCCCTGAGGGAACCTGTGGGGCGTGGGGAGAAACAGTTTAGTAATGGCCTCTCCCTTTCTGTTGCTCTGAGAAAGTTGCTGTGTTGAGCAAAAGGTATTAGTGTTCTTTTTAGGATTCTAAACTATCCATGCAGTTCTCCTTCTTTGGGGATTAAGAACATGGAAAGTCTCAAAATTTACATCTACTGTTTGTACATGTTTGCCACAAAAGGCACCCTGACAAAGGCAGGGGTGTATACGTTGGGAGGGGGAGACTGGGCCTGAGCATGACCTGGTAACGTCTCAGCCAGGAGCCTCCCTTCCAGCTCTGGGACAGGGGCCACCCCTGGCCTAGGCTCCTGTGTACTTGGGTGGGTGGCTGAGCCTTCCATGCCCGTCCCGGGAGACTCAGCAAGCTGCGTGCTGTCCGTATCCTCCTGCCCCACACACTTACAAATCTGAGAGCTGACCCACCGAACCCGCGGAGAGCATCAGAACTTTGTTGAAATATCATTACGGTTGTAGGCTTCGGTCACTCCAAATCCCTCTCTTCAGCCTCTAGGGTCACCCAGTTGGCATGGATGCGTGAATAAGAGCTTCTACCTTCTGAAGAGTCTTAGATGCTTTCACTTACATTATCACATACTCTCAGAAATATGCCCCCAGGGGTAACATTTGTGAATGGCCTCATTTTTTAGGTGGGAAACCAACAAACAAGTGAGAAAGGCAAGAAGATGAACCCTGCCTCGCCTCCCCCCCCCACACACATAGTTATACACTCCTGGAAGAGAATGCAAGGACCCAGGACCCTTTTTTCTGCCCATCAAGTAGTAAAAGACTAGGGAATGTTTATCTGATTGTGCTAGGGCTGTGGAAGACTCAGGGAGAAGAAAAAATATGGGTAGGAGATAAATGCAACTTTATCACGCAGCTTTAATTTGCATGGAAGATTCTAGACCAAGAAGACTATGTGTAGTAATTTGTGAATAACCAGAAAAGCCTATATCGAAGCAGTTCTGGAAACAACTGAGCCAAGGGCCATCCGGCTCCCCACGCTGATGCTCTGATCACTTGGGGCAGTGTGAGATAATCTGTCATCAAAGTGCCTAAATCCTTGGAGGCAGGCAGAGACCGAATCTGACTGCCAGCCCCGGGCAGCATGGCCGAGCCGGCAGCATCCCTCCTCTGCCCCATGTACCATCTCCTGACTGTAGCAGCCGGTGATGTGGAGAGTCTGCTTTGGCCCCCACGGTGGGCTCCACCTGGGAGACCTTTTATCACTGGCTGTCTAAAAGGGTCTCTGTGTGGGGAAGAGAGTTGCCATCACCTGTAAGACCTCTGACCCCCCAGGACCCTGGCCATCCAACAAGAGTGTACCTGCCGTGTAGGGCAGACATGTGTGTGCCTGATTTCTAGCTATGGTTCCTTGGAAATAATTAAGTTAAAAAGAAACACCTTTGGGTCTTGGCCCAGCTTGGTCAAGTTAGAGAAGGCCCAGGAGGGGAAAGATAGACTACAATCTGAGGGAATTGCTTTCATTCATAGCTTCTTTCTTCTTTCAGACACCACGTCAGCTTGCTTCCTAAGGGGGTTTCTTCATAGGGAAGACATGAAATCCATTGAATTTGGATGAGCATCCTATTTAATGAAAGCAATAAATCCTGTCAGTAAGGGAGGTCTGGGAGGGCTGAGCCAAGGCACGTGGGATAGGGGTTTCTGTAGGAACTGGAGGGCAAGCATCTGCCTCAGGCTTGGCCCCCTTTATGATCAATACAGTGGAGGAGAATGAAGGTTGCAAGGAAGGTACCAAAGAGAGAGCCTAGAGGGAAGCCCCGGTGTGCTTCTCGATTTCTCGAGGGGGGCTCTTTTCAAATCCTGGTCCCTAGTGTGCAGAAGGGTCAGCCTCTGTTGCATACACAGCAGGTGGGTGGCCTCTCTGATACGATGGGGGAGCCAAGGGAGAGTCCCATGTTGTCACCCATACTCACTTGTTGTACAAGTAAAGTGCCACTACTGGAGGGACAGTGCTCTTTTCAGTACACCTACCCCGGAGGTCAGCTGGTTTCAGGGATATTCACCCCTATTCACTAGTGTCCTGAGCGGGAGATCAGAACTCACCAGGACACCTCCACCAACGTCAGACTTTACCTAGAGCAGACCCTGCAGTCGAGCTCCATCGGGAATAAATGATTTTCCCACCAAGTTCTGCTGTGACCAAGACCCTCCTCCCACTCTAAGCCTGGGCTCTTGCAATCTGTAAAGCGGGGAACATAATTCCTACCTAATCGGGCCATTGCACGGGGGAGGCAACATCATGGAAGTGCCGGCTCTGGGGGGCTGTGACGGATGACGCAGGGCTTGGGGGCGTCCAGCCTGCTGCCTCTCAGGCTCTGCTTACTTGGGCCTGGACAGGTGAGATCTTT
Organism: Spilogale gracilis; assembly: GCA_004023965.1. Classification (NCBI taxonomy): domain Eukaryota; kingdom Metazoa; phylum Chordata; class Mammalia; order Carnivora; family Mephitidae; genus Spilogale; species Spilogale gracilis. The sequence goes on along the minus strand of PITA01017609.1, from coordinate 7,622 downwards.
GGGTTTTCCCTGCACTTTCCATCACCTCCCACTCTGTGTCCCTGCGCCCTTCCCCAGCAGCCTGTTAGGTGATACTGTACCATTAAGCCTTCATCCTTCTTCTTAAGAAACAGACAATAATAATGTAGACAGAGAGATGACAGGCTCACAGACCAATTGACAATCGCTCTACAAATAGACACACTGAATAAATATCAATTCACATTTTTGGGCAAATAATGAGGTCAGTGTACTCAGGAGTAACGTAGTAAGAATGGACTTGTCTGTACTTCCTGGGTGATTGACTGCTCTCAGCAAAGTCTCCAAACATGTTCCAAACAAAGGAGTCAACCTGGGAAAACACCACCTGCTTGGATCCGCATCAGACAGGTGCCTCTGGAAAAGCAATATTAGCACTTTCCCTTTATGGCCCATCTTTTAACGGTGAAAGGGGCTGACTGGATAAACAGTAATGAATCTTAATGAAGCTCCCAGGGCAGTCTGTATGCTCCCGAGAAGTAGAAGGTGATACATGGGATTTATGGAGTAGCTGGGGTCATTTACAGGACTACCATCCTCTGTGTGGGGTACTGGTCCACAGCTATGGAAGGATCACTCCCAGATCTCTTTCTCCTGGGCTCAATTTTCTCTCTACTGTGATTTAGCACATCAAATAAAACCCCAAGAAGGCACAAGTAATTCATATTTTATCTATTTCCCGTTCCCTATTAGAGGAAATGTTTTAAGAAAAATTACCCAGCATAATTGTTTAAATGCATCTTGGTATAGTTTCAATTTCAAGCGTTTCTCTGCAATACAACTTCTGAAACAATTTATGTTCAGTATGAGGGGTCTTTGCAGGGTGCTAGCTTAGAGTTTGCTTGGAATGGGCCATATAGGGACAAAGGGGTGTGATGGGCAAAGAAAACAGTCCTGGGCAGGGGAGAGCCAGCATGCCTGCATAGTAAGCTCTGGGCAGGGGAGAGCCGGCATGCCTGCATGGTAAGCTCTGGGCAGGGGAGAGCCGGCATGCCTGCATGGTAAGCTCTGGGCAGGGGAGAGCCGGCATGCCTGCATGGTGCAAGGAGTCCATGAAAGGGAAGGTGGCCTGGATGCAGAGTTTTTCTCTGTTGCAATGGGGGATGAAAGAGGCTTTTGAGCAAGTAGGCAATGAACAGATTAATTCAAAGAGTTAGGGAGTCTCTTTGCGTTCAATTGTCCTCCCTCTTTTCCCTTCCCATAACACAGCTGGGAAGCATTTTTTGAACTGGTCTTGGCTCAAAGACTGGACCCAGGCTGATGATTTTTCCACCACTGTCTTTCGGGGGTCTACTACAAGCTGGTCTGCTTCTATGGCACATTAGCCGATGGACCGTCTCTGTCCCAGACGGGAAGGAGGTGCTTCCAGGCAATGAGGAAGAGCTGTCCAGCCACATGACCACATTCCTCTGGGGAACGGGCTCTTCACATTGATAAAGTGGCAAGTGGCTTGCTTAAAAATCACCCAGTCCAATACAAATGGGAACAGCTCCAGAGAATGAAATGATCTTACCGAGGTGAGTAAGAACACTTCAGTCAACCTTCAAGGGGCAGCCCTACATGACAGGCTTTGTGCTGGGCACCGGGAATGCATGAAAATGAGTCGTGCTCTTGTCCTCAAGGAGGAGAGGAGAGAAACACCTAAACCTATCGTTTTGTTAAGTGATCTCAAGAGGCATTTGGAGCTGGAGTAGGTGATGTCTACAGGGCTATTCTGCTCTAACTTTCTGTGCTTCTGTAACCGAAGGCAGAAGCCTGTCGTCTTCTATGCGGTTGGGTGTTGGGAAAATGGAAGAAAGGAATATTTGACAGAAACTGGAAGGTCACAGAATTCTTTTTGAAACTGGTTAGTGTTAGAGCTACTGGTGATGGTTGCCAGCCTCCCAGGTGGTCACCAGTGATTCCTGCCCCGCTTCAGGCCCTTGTAGAACCTGGTAGAAGCCACGGGTGGGGGTCATACACGGCCTTGTGGTTTTCACTTCAGTCTTCTGACTCACCCCTGGGGAGGCAGCCGCTGTGCCCCAAGGACAGCAAAGCGGTGCCTGGGGAGGCCCATGGAGAAGAGCTGAAGTGCTGAAGTGCTCGCCAACAGCCAACCAACCCGTCAGCCGAGGGAATGAGCCGCCCCGGGAGCTGTTCCTGCAGCGGCTGGCGACCTCCAGACACCGCAGCCCTGTAGGACACGGACGACATTCCCCTGAGAAACTCGGAGCCAGAACCACATTCTTGACTCGAGGAAATTGTGAGAGACAATCAGTGACTGGTAGTGTTTTAAACCCTAAGTTTGGGGGTTAGCAATAAATAACGAACCCAGCACCTGTGTTAAGAGTACATGTCCTCTCTCAGCCCGCCCCGTCCCCTCCTGACCATTTCTAATTGAGCACTCCAGTGTTTTCTGATGCCAAAACCTGATGAAATAATTTTTATTATTTTTATATAAGGAAACTTGACAGTCTATAGTTCAGTAATATGATTTAATTAAGTGGGTTGCATTTTTTTTCTTTTGCCTCAAAGTGACATTTATTCAAAGGAAAAAAAAGGAAAAATATGACAAGATGTCCATCCCTTGGCTCTCTTCCCTCCCACCTCCTGCTCCTCTTCAGCCCCCCAGACTGAACCCTGGGTAGGGCTAGGTAGCAGGACAGCCCCTCAGATGAGGTCAGCAACATTGAAGGGCATCTCCTCAATGGAGGTGTTGTAGAAGGTCTCGATGTCTTGGAGAGCCTCTTGTCTTCCTCTGTCACCATGTTAAAAGCCACACCCTTACGGCCAAATCGTCCACCACGACCGATTCTGTGGATATAGTTTTCCCTGTTGGTGGGAAGTCCTAGTTGATGACTAAAGAAACCTGCTGCACATCAATGCCTCTGGCCTAGGGCAGGGGAGAGGACACAGCGGCATGAGAACCAGGAGGGGCCAGAAAGGATGAGAGTGAGTGTAGGCAGCCAAAAGGTAGAGGAAACAGACATGCCCTCTCCCCCAGCAACCTCAGGCATGCCAGATTTTCTCCCAAGTTGCTACTTTCCTGAAGAGGGGCATAGGCAGGGCCCTTGGAGAGGGAATCAGCTTGGGTAGGTTGCATTTTTAAAAAAATAAGTGATTTGGAAAAAAGTTTGTAGAGGTAAGCAGGATATTAATTTTCTTTCCAGTTCCATTTGATATAATGTTAGTGGCATTTCAACAAGTACTCTTTTCTTCAATTGCTTTCTTTATATGGTGGCATTTTGGCAAGAGAACTTCTTTCTGTGTGGTAGCATTTCTGAAATAGTTGTATGCGTGTTTCGATGTTTATTTTCTAAATAGTAAGTTGACCAAAAATGCTCCCTGTTTCAGTTTGTAAAATGGTGTACTTCAGCAGAAATCTGGGATGGCTTTGTCAGTGTTGTTAAACACCAGGGAATTTTAGTTTCTGGGATTCTATTCTCAGCCTAATTTGGTTTGAGGAAGAGGCTTTGTCACCAAAAGTGCTAGCAAGGATTGGACCTGTGTGTATGGCAAACGGCTTCTAATCGGTCTAAATTCTATTTAAGCAGACCCAGGTGCCCAAACCAATTAGAGAGAATGGAACCTGGCAGATGGAGAGATGCTCACAGGGTACCTCCTGCCTCCCGGGAGCAGAGGTTTTAATCACAGCCCAGTGTGAAGAACACTTAACGAGATTTGGAGATTATTAGAACCCATTAGCACCTGTCAAGCACAGCACTCAAGAGTGCCTTTTGCTTTAAACTATAGCCTTCCACTTTCTCCCAAAGATTACAAAAGACCTAGTTTGGGTGGTTACTTGGAGCAACCCTGCTTGCTAGATTTCACTCTAAGGAGCTCCTTAGATTGCAGCAGGAGGGGCAAATGGGGCAAGTCCGGGGTCCTCGCCTTAGTGCCTTCCACTCCTGCAGTCTTCTGATTGGCACGTTATTCTTCCAAAGAGAGGTCTTCATTCTGACACCCTGCGACCACCCACCTCCCTTTCTCCAGTGCCCTGGGTAAACTCAAAAGGACATCTTTGGGGTTGGGAATGCTGTTTAGAGATGCTAGAGATGCTCAGCATGTGCTGAGACACTGTGGCGGCAGGGAGATTGGTGACAGGCTCGGATTGAAGTCAGGGCTTTGTCATTTGCCATCTGGGTCACCTGGACAAGTCTTATAACCTCTCTGAACCTATTTTTTAATCTGTCAACATGCATTCCTTCTAGTGTCCTTGTGAGGATAATAATAATAATAATAATAATAATAATAATAATTGTGGACAGTTATTAAGCACTCCCTATGTGCCAGGCATTGTTCTGAGTATTTTATGAATATGAACACAGTTGATCTTCACAACAACTTTATGAAGCAGGTGCTTTCATTAGCCCCATTTTACTGATGAGGAAGCTGAGGCACAGAGAGGTTAAGTGACTTCCCCACGGTCACAGAGTTAACAAACGCTACAATGAGGCTTCAAATCTGGGCTGTCTGTGCCGAAATGATGACCTCAGTGCCACACTGTAATGTCTCCATGGAGGTGTCAGGCTTTATTAGTAGTATCAGCTATTATTATTTGGCACGTCCTCCCCAAGTTCCAAGCTGCTGCCTTAGTCTGGGCTCCGCTGCCGTTGATGTCACTGGGAAGTCGGCGGGATGTCACGGGGGTGTCGGACTGAGCCACCAACCCCACCGCTAAGTGACAGTCCAAGAACCTCCTTCAAGCACCGGCACTTGAATTACATCTGACTTTGGTGAACATATCGTCTGAAGCCATCTGGCAGATTTGGGCGCTGGTTACCTGATGGCAGCCAAGCAAGGACCGCTGCACAGAGACAAGTGGGCAGAAAGTCAAGCTCTACCCAGGGCCATCTGCAGCTGCTATCAATCAGGCTGGTGGCGGAGGATGAGGAAGTCAGCAGGAGCACTTTTATCCCAGGCTGAACACAAGGCTGTCAGCTGGAAACACAGCGCTTGCTCTCGGGTAATTCCTAACTTCCTGTTAGAAATAAACAAAAAGCCCGCTCTACTGAATTTCCCACTCAGCTTCACAGCTTGGCAACCAGCCCCTAATGCCTATCACCTAAGATAGCAAAGATAGCTGCTGACCTAGAACAAAAAGGATGGGAAAGGCCATCCCCTGCCTGACCTCCGCTCCACTGAGCCACTGATCCTGTGGGAACCCAGAGGCATCAGGGCTTTCCAGCCTAGAAGGGGACTGGGCAGGGGATGGGGAAGGGTGTTGCGAGGGGGGAAGACTGAGCAGAAAGACAAAGGAAGGAAAGGAGCACTGAGTGAGTAGAGGGGATAAACCCAAGTGTGCCCTTCTGTCTCGCAGTCCCCTGCACCTTGTTGGAAGTCCCAAGTGCACCAGGGCCCACTGACCGAGTCCTCTAGGGGAGGACCACCCAGGCCTGATGGGTCGGTGGGAGTCGGGGAGATCCTGACTGGGGATTTGGAGGTTGTGCTCTGTGGGATTTGAAATGGGTGGTCCGGTCACAGCCCAGGCGGGAAGGCCCCCTCCCCACAGGGCACTCTTAGCTTTGTGCTCTTTACGCCCGTGTCTGTAGGAAAGGGCAACTTTGTGGCCTTGCTGACTTTCCTAGGCCTGACATGCCGCCCCTGGCAGCTGTTGTCTCTGGGTCCCGTAGCAACAAGCCACCTTCCAGGGGACAGATACCTGCCTGATGTGATTTGATCTGACTTTCCTCCTGCGATGGAAACGCCGTCCTAGCGATGATCGTGGGCCGCCCCGTCCCAAGGGTAGGGTTTTCAAGGCTGGGGTTTCAGAAGTTCTTTTCATCCTGCATGTGCGACTCTCCATTTCTGGATATCCCACCAAACCTAAGGACAGGGCCAAGGACATAATATGTGAGGCTCAGGGCAAGATGAAAATGTGGGGCCCTGCTCAAAAGTCATTCAGAATTGCAAGACGGTAATGGCAGAGCATTAGACTGAGCACGGGGTCCTTCTGAGCTCAGAGCCCTGTACCAGTCACATCCACGAAGCTGACTCAGGCTAAGAGACTCATTTTCTATTGGCAAGGTTAACCGAGTCAAAGATTGCACAGTATACATTTTTAGTCTTTTTTATTAATTTTTGGAAGGCTGTAACATTATTAAAAGACCAAAGCATAAAGATTTTACTCATTACTGGATGCATACAAATATACAGGGCACCAAACTCAGGACAGCTGAACATCTAGGCACGCTGCTGGCTAATGCGTAACTGTCTCTGATTGCCGCGTGTCATAAACCGATGCCCCAGCGTTGGTGCCGCTGCCGTCCGTCTCGCAGGTCCCTCTGTGGCTCTGAAAACATCTCTCCTAACTGGAACAGGGGTCGCCTAAGGATGTAGCAGCAGTCATACAGCCATGCCAATCAGAAGGAACCAGTTCCCAGGGCAAGGGAAGGTCAGTGCACAGTCGCAGAGCTGGAAACCCAGGAAACAGATCCAGGAGCTTGACACGTATGATGAGGAAGAATACTTTCTTCAGTGTTTCACAGGCAGATCAAGGTCAGAATTCCAGGTCAGAGACAGTGCTGCATCTAGACCTGCCAGTCTCCTGGATGGGGGTCAGGGCCCTGTCACCCTCAGTGCAATGAGCCAAAGCCCACTTTCCCCACCCCTCTTCACGCCCACCCATTGTCCCATGGGTCCTATTCTCTGGGACTGGTTCCAAGGTTAACCTGTGTAGACCTGAAGGGTCCTAACTAGGGTTGCTGGATTTATCAAATCAAAATATAGGGCCTTTGGTCAAAGTTGAGTTTCAGATAAATGAGTAATGTGAGATCTTTAATCTGGCAACTCTAGCCCTAACCCTGGACCCCCTGCTGGACTCAGGACAGCTTCTGTATGGCAACAGAGGGTCCCCCAGCTGACGCTTTCCCCACCAGCGTCGTCTGTCTGGCATTCCTGGACGTGGTGGCTGGTTTCTGCCCTGGCCTGCCCCGTGCTCTGCTGAGGGACCTCACAGGCATGCCGCCAGAGAAGCTGTCAGTGGCCGTGGTGAATGCTGGTGCCAGGAGGAGACTCATCTCTGACCTGCGGCCAGGTCTGCTCAGCCTCAGCACATTCCTTCCCAGCTCAGCTCATCCTTGGCTCCGAGTCCCAGGGCTAAGCACGGATCCATCCCCGACCTGCAGGGGGCGCTCCGGGTAGCTTCCCACAGTGTGGCTTAGGGGTGCTCATTCCACGAGGTCTTCCCTTGATTCCATTTCACTTCCAATCTTCCTTTTTGGAGATGAGTGTGAAAAGTCTCGAGTGTCAGGAATGTGTCTATTTCCTTAGAGCATGTTATTCAGTCCTTACAACAGGACCATAAGGTGAGTAATATGGTCCCTACTGGGGGATGAGAAAACTGAGATGCCACTGTCTAATGAGTGGCAGGTGCCAGGGCTTGAATCTGAACCTGAGTCTTCTAAATCCAAGTCTGCGCTCGCCTCATCACGAGCACCCAGGCAGAACTGTATCAATTAATTAATTGGTCATACCTCACTCTCGGGTCTGATCCCCAGGTCTTTATCATGCTGTCACTGAAACACATCTGACGCCACTATCAGTCCAGGTTCTCACGTAGCTGGAGAGAACAGGAGGCTCTTGGTTGATCTTCTGCTTCAAGGCTTTGCCCTCTCCAACTCATC
>PITA01017608.1:0-42821 GCA_004023965.1 Spilogale gracilis | reverse complement strand
CTGGATATTTTTTCCTGCTTTGTCGAAGATGATTTGACCATAGATTTGTGGGTCCATATGTGGGCTCTCCACTCTGTTCCATTGGTCTATTTCTCTGTTTTTGTGCCAGTACCATGCTGTCTTGGTAATCACAGCTTTGTAATAAAGCCTGAAGTCAGGTAATGAGATGCCCCCAGCTTTGCTTTTCTTCTTCAGCAATCCCTTAGTGATTCGGGGTCTTTTTTGGTTCCATATAAGTTTTAGGATTGTTTGTTCCAATGCTTTGAAGAATGTTGGTGGAATTTTGATCCGAATGGCATTGAAAGTGTAGATTGCTCTGGGAAGTATAGACATTTTGACAATGTTTTTTCTTCCGATCCATGAGCATGGAATGCTTTTCCATCTTTTTGTGTCTTCTTCAATTTCTTTCATGAGTGTTCTCTAGTTCCTCGAGTACAGATCCTTGACTTCTTTGGTTAGGTTTATTCCTAAGTATCTTATAGTTTTTGGTGCTATAGTAAATGGAATCGATTCTCTGATTTCCCTTTCTATTTTTTCGTTGTTAGTGTATAAGAATGCTACTGATTTCTGTGCATTGATTTTGTATCCTGCCACATTACCAAATTGTTGTATGAAATCTAGTAGTTTGGGGGTAGAGTCTTTTGGGTTTTCCACATATAGTATCATGTCATCTGCAAAGAGCGAGAGTTTGACTTCCTCTTTGCCAAGCTGGATACCTTTTATTTCTTTCTGTTGCCTCATTGCTGTTGCTAGGACTTCTAACACTATGTTGAACAGTAGTAGTGAGAGTGGGCATCTTTGCCTTGTTCCTGATCTCAGAGGAAAGGCTGTCAGTTTTTCCCCATTGAGGATGATATTCACTGTGGGTTTTTCATAGATAGATTTTATGAGGTTGAGCTATGTTCCCTCTATCCCTATACTTTGAAGAGTTTTGATCAGGAACGGATGTTGTATTTTGTCGAGTGCCTTTTCTGCATCAATTGAGAGTACCATGTGGTTCTTCTCTCTTCTCTTATTGATTTGTTCTATCACGTTGATTGTTTTGTGAGTGTTGAACCACCCTTGCATCCCTGGGATAAAACCCACCTGGTCATGGTGGATAATCTTTTTAATGTATTGTTGGATCCTGTTAGCAAGGATCTTGTTGAGAATCTTGGCATCCGTATTCATCAGCGATATTGGTCTGAAGTTGTCCTTTTTGATGGGGTCTTTGTCCGGTTTGGGGATTAGTGTGATGCTGGCTTCATAGAAAGAGTCTGGAAGTTTTCCTTCCGTTTCTATTTTTTGAAAGAGCTTCAGGAGAATAGGTGTTATTTCTTCCTTGAATGTTTGGTAGAATTCCCCAGGGAATCCGTCTGGGCCTGGACTCTTGTTTTTGGGGAGGTTTTTGATCACTGCTTCAATCTCATTACTAGATATAGGCCTATTCAGATTGTCAATGTCTTCCTGTTTCAGTCTTGGTAGTTTATAGGTTTCTAGGAATGTATCCATCTCTTCTAGGTTGTTAAACATATTGGCATATAATTGTTGATAGCAATTTTTGATGATTGTTTCTATTTCCTTGGTGTTAGTCGTGATCTCTCCCCTTTTATTCATGATTTTATTAATTTGGGTCTTCTACCTTTTCTTTGGACTAGTTTGGCCAGTGGTTTATTGATCTTATTGATTCTTTCAAAGAACCAGCTTCTAGTTTCGCTGATGCATCCTACTGTATCTCTAGTTTCTGATTCATTCATCTCTGCTCTAATCCTTATTATTTCCCGCCTTGTATGGGGGGTTGGTTTAATTTTTCGTTGATTTTCCAGTTCTTTAAGGTGTAATGAGAGTTGGTGTATTTGGGATTTTTCAATTTTTTTGAGTGAGGCTTGGATGGCTATGAATTTCCCCCTTAGGACTGCCTTTGCTGTATCCCATAGGTTTTGGATCAATGTATCTTCATTTTCATTGGTTTCCATGAAGTGTTTCAGTTCTTCCTTGATTTCTTGGTTGATACACATATTCTTGAGTAGGCTCATCTTTAGCTTCCAAGTGTTTGATTTTCTCCTGAACTTTTTATGGTGGTTGAGTTCCAGTTTCATGGCATTGTGGTCAGAGAATATGCAGGGAATAACTTCAATCTTCTGGTATCGGTTGAACCCTGATTTGTGACCTAGTATATGGTCTATTCTGGAGAAAGTTCCATGTGCACTCGAGAAGAATGAATATTCTGCTGTTTTAGGACAATGCTCTCTTTCACTTATTCCCCCCCAAACAAATTTGTTAGCTTTCAAACTTGTACATTTGTCACAATTTAAATTCATCTCTCAGGTAATAAAATTATTTCTTAATGTTTTTTTTTTATCTGAAATTGTTTCAAACTCTAAGTGTTCTTAGAAAGAATTTCTATATTAGTTTTGTTAAATATTAACAGTTGGTATGTCTCTTTATTCACTTTAAAGTTTTCATTTGTAGGGGTGCCTGGGTGGCTCAGTCTTGGTGGGAAGCCTGCTTCTCCCTCTCTCACTCCCCTGCTTGTGTTCTCTCTCTAGCTCTGTTTCTCTCTGTCAAATAAATAAATAAAATCTTTACCAAAAAAAGAAAAAGTTTTCATTTGTAAAGAAACTACAGATTTCCTTAGTGTTTTTCTTAGATGGCCTATGTGTTTTGGCTATTTAAAAGAAAATTTCCCCAATTTCATCATCTAACCAGGTAAGGATGAAATAAAGGAAAGCTAACAGGTTTTATTTATATTAATATTCTACTCAGTGACTGAATTATCTTATTAATTCTTCACTTTTATCTTATTAATTATATTATTGATTATACTCTTTTTCCTACTTTCTCATGTGTTTTGGTACAAACAATAGTTTTGTTCTTCTCCCCTTTAACAGCTATACTGATTTATCTTTCATATATAATTGTAAAGCAATGTTAAGTAATATTCAGATCAGTGTCAATAATCATGATGAGGGCTGTGATGGAATTTAGTACAAATGTTGCTAGTGTTTTATTTTTCACTTTTAGAGGGGCTTAAGGTTAATCCTTCTTGATCCTTCTAGTTTAGGCTTTGCTGGCAGTACAGTATCTGTGACAGCTTCTCAGCTTTGGTATTTTAAAGTGTAAGGAGACAGTGACAATGTATTAATGAATGTGCACACTTGTGTTTCAGTAAAACTTTATAAAAGTAGCTCCAAGTCATATTTGACCCTTAGGCCACAGTGTGCTAATTTTTGCTAGAAATGCTTAATTCTAGTCTTTTCCTTATTTAAAACCTCATTTCATACTATGTTTTCTTTTTTTACTACATTTAATTTAATTTTACATTTTTTGTATAGTTACATAATTTGTATCTACTAATCTTTTTTTTTTAATTTTATTTATTTATTTGACAGAGATCACAAGTAGGCAGAGAGGCAGGGAGAGAGAGAGAGAGAGAGAGAGAGAGAGAGAGAAGAGAAAGCAGGCTCACCGCTGAGAAGAGAGCCCGATCCCAGGACCCTGAGATCATAACCTGAGCCGAAGGCAGAGGCTTTAAGCCACGGAGCAACCCAGGCACCCTGTATCTGCTAATCTTTAGTAGTGCAAGTAGGAAAAAAATTGTCTATTGACTACCCACTGTATGATTTAAAAAATTTGTTTAAGAAATTCACAAATAATTACTTGTGCTCAATAAACATGAACATATGCTTAGTCTCATTAGAAGTGAAACAAATAAGCACTTTAAAATAAGTTATATATTTATATGTATATTCCTATCAAGCTGCCAAAAATGAAAAATAATTACCCAGTTATATGTGTAAATGTCTGTGTATGTGGCATGGGGAGGGAATTTGGAGGGAACTGACTTTCTCTTGAAAGACTAAAGGGAGAATAAACATAGATTCTTTCTGGATGATAAATGGTTATACATGTCAAGGCCTTTAAAATACATACTATCTGAACTCAACAATTGTTGTGGATTAGTTTATTTGTATGAATATAAGGAAATAAACAGAAGAACACAAGTATATTGAAAGAAATATTCATGATGACATCATTTGTAATAGTAAAATAATAATACAACTGGGAATAAATTTAATTAAATGATTTGGAATTAAGTGTGGGGAGACTTCTGTTTCTTGTAATGATGGGTTGGTAATACAGAACAATTAATCTAAAAAGACAATTTTTAAAAAATGGAAGAAATGCAAAACATCTTCTTAAATGGATCACGCAATTAATAAGATAGTAAGGAAACACCAGACTAAGAACAGAAAGAGCATTTGAATTGAAAGAGATATGTCCCAATTGATCCTTGGCTATTTAGGAAGCAACTAAATTCTAAAGATCAAATTTTGGTAGAATATAAAGCAGAGATTAAAGTTCAGCCCCTCTCAAAGGGAAATACACCTGTTTTAGCCTGGATCCCTTAAAAGGTTGCTCTCTGGAATAGGTATACTCTGAGTGGTCATCTACATGGTCCACCACACCAAGTCTTGGTCTTAGATGACTACCGCCCTTATATGGTTGGCAGAAGGAAGTGAAGTTTCTCTCTGAAGGAATATGTCATTTCCTGGATCTGAAATTGTTTCCAAAAGCATTTTCTCAAATAAACATTTAATTAACAACCAAAGGTAATAAAGTTTATAGTGGGTCTAGACAACATCAGCCGCAATCAGCAGAAACAACACACAACAGAAACAGACACTGGTACTCTGGATATTAGAAATATAAAACAATTTGTATTTTCCATGTTAGTGAAGGTAAAGGATAAGCTTAAACATTTCAGTAAAATCTGAAAACTATAAAACATGATATGATAATTATACAAAGGGCCAACTTGAAATCATAACTAAAATCTAAGATAACATTGAGAATGAAAAAGAGGGTTTATAAGCAAATTATGTATGTTTGATATATTCTGAACTGCAATGTAGGTCATTAGAAACAATCCTGAATGAAATGTAAAGAGATAAAAATGTGGAAAATTCAGAAAATAATAAGAGACCTAGAGGACTTGATGAGATGTAACATGTTTCACTTAAGTCCCAGAAGAAAAAGAGAAAGATGATTATGCAAAGCCATTTTGAGGCCACAATGGCTAAAAATTTCAAAAAAACAACTGAAACACATTGATCCATTGATTTAAGTACCTCACGAAACCAAAAGCAAGGTAGATAAATTTTAAGAAGTCTACACTTAGACACATAAGAGTAACACTGCAGAAAAATTAAAAATATGGGATGATTTAGGCTTACTGTAGGCCTCTGTTCAGCATATGAAGTTGATACTGTAAACACACAGTTATTATTCTAAAAAATTTTCATATTAAGTAGAAAATAACCATAATATAAGGACAATGATATTTTTAATGCATATGTACATAGGGGAGTATCTTGAATACACAAAACAGTTCAAAATAGTAATTTCTAGATGGTGAAAATTCGGGAGCTATAAGCTTATTAATAATTTTTATCCTGTTACATATTTTATTATTTTTCAATAATAATTATATTCTGTAAGTATAATTTAAAAATAATGGTCAAAACACAATACCCAATGTTGGTGAGAAAATAATAAAATAGATACTTGCATACTTGCTGGTGGGATTATACCTTGAAACAAACTCAGTATTGGGAAATTAGATTATATGCATCTAAAACCTGTAAAAGTGTTGATGCCCATTGGTTTGATGATTTAATGTCTAGTTATTTATCCTAAGGAAATAGTGATTCACAGAAAGATTTTATGTAATGCACATAGATGCTTGATACACATATGAATCCTTTGTCTAGAACACTCTACTTTGTTGGACTTCCTTCAGGTCTCAGTGGAAATATCTCTTCCTCAGCATGATTTTGCTTCAATATCCAATAGTGGTTTATACTCTCACCCAGTTCCTCCCAAATACACTGTATCACAGTTATAATTAAGTGGGTTTTTATCATATCTGCATAATTGCTGTCTCTTCCTCTACATATATTATAAGCTTTTGGAGACAAGGACTACATTGTCATTCTTGTCTCTGCACTCTCTCTCTATCAAAAAAAATTAATAAATAAATCTTTAAAAATAGTATTTTCTAAAAGTGTTCAGTGACTTCTAAAGATTTTTATTATGTATTATTATGGAAAAGAACATCTATTAAAGTGTATTTACCTAAAAACTCAGTTTAAAAATCTCAGGATTAGGGGTGCCTGGGTAGTTCAGTTGGTTGAGCATCAGACTCTTGGTTTCAGTTTAGGTCATGATCTCAGGTTCATGGGATCCAGCCTCACATGGGGCTCTGTGTTCAGGGTGGAGTCTGAGATTCTTTCTCCATCTTCCTCTGTCCCTTCCTCTACTTGCTTGTTCACTCCTGTGCTGTCTCTAAAATAAATAAGAAAAATCTTTTTAAAAAAGCCCTCACAGATTAAAAGAAAATCTACATATGATTATATTATCTTTCCTTTTACCTATATGAAAGTATGTGTATGTGTATTTGTGTGTATCTTAAATAGGGTGGTAGAGAGATCAGGGAAAACCTTGCTGAAAAGTGACACTGAAAATGGGAAGTAGGGTAAATCGGGGAGGGAGACAAAACATAAGAGACTTTGGACTCAGAAACAAACTGAGGGTCTTGGAGGGGAGGTGGTGGGGGAATGGGTGAGCCTGGTGGTGGGTATTGAGGGCACATATTGCATGGAACACTGGGTGTGGCATAAACAATGAATTTTGGAACACTGAAAAATAAACAAAAATATTTGACTGGTTAAAAATAAAAAGAAAAGTGACAATAAAGATCTTAAAGTTCTTGAAAGAGTGAGTTACAATGATGTCTGGGGAGAGAATCTTAAACAGGGACATAGCAAGTATGAAATCCAATGTGTGGCTGGCTTGAATGAGAAAGAGTAAGGAGACCAGTGTGGGTGGACTGGATGAGGGCAGTTGGAGAGAATTTTAAAAACCGTTAGCAGAGACTTCACTTTCATTGTATATTTCTCCTTTCTAGTTTTTTGTTTGTTTGTTTGTTTGTTTTATTTTTCTTTTCTTGATTATATATGTTAAGGATTTTTGCCATGTTTTAAAACATATCTTAAACTTTAAAAAATGTTTGCTTTTAAGGATTTCTTTTTGTATATTATTTCTTTTTTCTTGTTTTCCATTGATTTTTAAAAATAACCTGGCTAAATTTTCAAGTGGACTTCATTTACTTGTGTTCCTTCTCTTTTAATGAAATGAATTATAGTTTATAAATCTTGCTTTGACTGGAATTTTTATTGAATCACCAAGATTTTACATTTAGCATTCTTTTTCCTGTAGTACTAATCTTAGTTGTAGTTTCTTTCTCTTTTTCTTTCTTTCTTTCTTTCTTTCTTTCTTTCTTTCTTTCTTTCTTTCTTTCTTTCTCTCTTTCTTTCTTTCTTTCTTCTTTCTTTTTTCTTTCTTTCTTTCGTTCTTTTTTTTCTTTCTTTCCCTTTCTCTCTCTCTCTCTCTCTTTCTTTCTTTCTTTCTTTCTTTCTTTCTTTCTTTCTTTCTTTCTTTCTTTGTAAAGATTTTATTTATGTATTTGACAGAGAGAAACATAGCTAGAGAGGGAACACAGCAGGGGGAGTCAGAGAGGGAGAAGCAAGCTTCTCCTTGGCAGGGAACCCTATGTGGCACTGGATCCCGGGACTTGGATCATGACCTGAGCCAAAGGCAGAAGCCTAATGACTAAGCCACCCAGGCACCCCAGTTGTAGTTGTTTCTAAGTATAGCTTTTCTTCTTATATAACAGCAATATGTTTGTGGTAGAAAAATGGGGGGAATCTAGGAAGGAGAAAGAAGGAAATAAATGATAATAATCCCATCCATTACCCAATCACTCAACATGTATGATCATTTTCCCTTAAATTTGGGAATATAATTTATTTATAGTTTTGTAATCTGAATTTTTCTGCATTGTACTTAATAATTTTTAGACCTTATAACTAACTTTTCACAAGACATACATCTTTGCAGTGGAAATATGGACATGAAAGGACAAGAATGTAAAGTCCCCACTTCCTGCATCCCCAGAATTCTCCACTTGACATATAACAAGAGAGCTGTTACCAGTTTGCTGTATGTTTTGGCAGAGATATTCTATTACGAAAACTAACATGCTGTTTTCTTTATTGTCAGAATATCTGCTCGGTGTCTTGTGTCACCCGTGGCAATATTTGTGAGCCATTGTCTTTTCATTATCTTTCTAAGTCTAATTCAGTTAGTTTTGAGTTAGTGGAGATTCTTTCTAGATTCTGGCAATTGCTGTTGATTCTTGTTTCTAGTACTTATTTTCAATTCGTATTTTTCTGTTTTTTTTTTTCCATAGAATTTTAATGATAAATTCTTACAGCCTGAGTAAGACTTTCATTCAAAACTTCATTTACTAGGAGAGTTTTATATTTTTTTCTTGCTTTTATTTGTTGGTTTCTGTATTTGTTTTTGTTTCTTATTAAGTCACATTTTATTTGTTTACTTATGTTTACTATAAGGCAACATACATTATTTTTGGAAGGAGATTACTATAAATTAATTGATAGATAAATAATATTTTACTGTGTGCTGTAAAAAGATGATCACTATATGTCTTATCAAAAAATTACAAAAGCAATTCTTAGTATAAGTGAATGCTGTATCAAATAATAAAAATATATTTTATTTACTTGGAAGATGTTTATTACATCTTTCTGAGTGAGAAAAAGAACTATGCATAATAACATGATTTTTAATGCAGAATTAGGGTACAGAGTTTATCTGTATATGCTAATATCTATATATGCCTGACCTAGGTATTCCCATATCTATATATGCCCAATTTATCCATTCCTGTGTCTACACATGCCCATATCTATCTATGCACAGAAAGAAATCACAATGGGAGTTTGCCAATGATGATTTTTAGGTGGTATATCTTGTGTGAATTTTATAATCTCTCATTTATATTTATGTTTGTTGCTTGCATTTTTTCATGCATACTTTTTTTTATCAAAAAGTTTTATTTTCCTAAAAGAGACTTGAAACATTTTTTCTTGATATAATTGTCATGTCTAGAATGCCAAACTTTAAAACTCAAGCAACTTAACATGCAATTCAAATATTTTTCAGACTTCACTTAGATTCACCTTTAACTTCAAAGCTAACATAGAGCAACACATCAAACTTTTGAATATTTTCAATAGGCTATAATTTTTTTAAGATATTGCATAAAAGTTTGAAATCAATTTTATATGTTGCATTTAACTGCAAATAGATCATTTTATCCTAATTTCTTGTCAATTTGTATTTGAGAAACATTTCTAAACAGGAAGATTCCTAGGGAATGTAGAAATCATGTTTTCCCTGTTAGTGACATTATATCTTTAAATACCGAAGTCTTTACACTAAAATAACAAAGCCTTGCTATTTGTTCATAATGCATATATGTTTGCTCTGCTATGTCAAGGACAGGAAAGTCACAAAGCTTCCATGTTGAAGCTGGTTATTAAATATTCAGGCTCAATTTACCAGGACCTTTATTATACTGTGAGAAGTCTCCTGTAATGAAGAGCTACTTGTAACATCAAAGCACAAGAGATATTATCTCTTCCCCTCATAGCCCATGACCTAAAAGCTTTTCTTTTTATCTTTATATGAAAGAAAAACATACTTTTCAAAAAAAGACTCAGCATTTGTGGACATTGTGAGCATCATGTAAAGTAGACTCTGGATATAGTCTATGGATTTTTGCCTTTGTCCAAATGTTTTGTTTTTTTCAGATTATACTTTATATTATTTTTTAGAGAATAAGAGAAAGGGATTTGTGACAGTTTTTAACTAGCAATATATATTTTTTCTACTTTTTCTAAATTATCTGAAGATCTTAAAAAGTGACACTGATACTTGTTGGGCATTTCATTTATAGTCTCAGAAAATAAGAGAAACATGTTTTATTAGACTTCTGGGAAAGTTTTAGGAATCCAAATTTTGAAATAATTTTTATGTTTCTAAAATTTACAGCCAGATTGAATATTAACTATAGAGCTACAAATGAGGGGGACTTTCACTATGACTCTCTCTTTCATTTTTTATCAAATACAGAGTATTGGGGGCAAAATGAAAATAGAAAATACACAACTGGAACATAAGAAAAGGGGACTTTTCTAAATAAATTATCTAAAGGTTTGCCTTTCATCTGATTTACCTGTATCCTGCAATATCATGCATGTAGAGACTTGGTTTAATCATGTCCATTCAATCTGTATGCAGACATGCAATGGCAAGAAGTTTATAAGTGCTTTTAACAATAATTTCACATGGTTGCAGGAAAAAATGTTGGTGTTCAATCTTGCACTGGTGTAAATACCTCTGATTTTTACATGAAAAAATCCTAAATTCCAATATTTATTTGGTTGATTTACAATCATTAGAAATAGAGGAAAAGTTGAGAGAAGAGATAGCTTTGGTGATTAGTGAAGCAGAAGTGAAACAAATTTGGTTCTTTGGAATCATACTCTTGCTTGTTAAATAAGAGACTGAATTAGAAAGGTGAGTGATGTGCTCTGGTGTGTGTCAAAGTATTTGAGGTTGTTCTTGCATGAGGTCATCATCTTGTTAGGGTTATTAAGGTGAGATGCCGGTGCCAGAGAGGGTAGGCTACTGTTACATGCTTCATTCCAAAAAGCATTGGGATTACTAGACTATGTATGCCTTGCAGGGTCTCTCCTCTTTAGGAATCCCAGCCAAATAGAGGAATAAAGTTTCTTTTTTTTCTCTCCTAACTATCCAGTATTCAATTCATCTTTATTCTTATATTTATCAATTTAAAAATATTATTTGATTAACCACTGTGTGTTAGACACTATGCTGTGTATACAATAGCATGGAACTAAGATTCCTGCCATTAAATAGCTTACACTCTTTAGATTAGGTTATAGATAGTGAAACATGAGGTCTTTAGGCTTATTGTACCTGAAAGTACAAAGCACTTTTCTTATTATGAGTTTTCCTGATAACTTTTGCTTAAAAATTACATTGTTAGCCAGTGATGTGCCATTTCTCAGGACATTAAACCTGGTGGCCCACCAGAAGGGGGCTAGAACCTGCTGTGCCTGACGTAGGTGTTGTGCCAAAACGGTGGAGAGGCTCAGACTCTCCTGGGTCCCAGTTTGTTCATCTTCAAAATGAAGGAATCAGACTGAAAAATCACTAAGCTTAGTTTTAACTCTTAGAGTCTCTGAAATCCGTGTTCACCCAGTAAAACAAAATTATGCATTAAGATAAATAAGCAAACTAAGGATCTAATTATTTCGACTCTCTCAAAATGTCTAAAAATTGATTAGGTCTGATGCTTAATAAACTCTTCCAAGGTTCTAAAACACGCAATACACACACATACCCCTAAACACACACACACTCATCTCAGTGTAGCATACCCTTTGATCTTTCTGTTGTGTGTTCACAAGCTTCACTCCAGTCTTAGAGCAGCTTGCTATGAACAGGGAGAGGTGGTTAGGATAGAATGTGTGAAAAATTAGAAGATCGAGTGTTATTGCTGTTGCTATTCTGAGGAAAGCACAACCAAATGTAGGTTTTGAAGGATTACAAGACCCCTGTCCAGGTGTGTAGGATGTGTATGTGAATGTTTGCTGCACTGAGACTGCCTCTGCTCCCTAAGTGGTTAGTGTAGTATCCGAATGGAAGATGACACATGTCTGTTTGTGACTGAGTGATTTTACTGAGGACAGCTTCCCTACTACCCTACTGCCACCAAATATGTGTTAAAGGCGTTAGAAAAGATAGCCTACATGTTATGTGCCTCTGGATTAAATTTACTAAGAAAATTAATGGAATATAAAAAAAGTATCCGTGAAGGGATTACAAACAAATTATAAAACTAAGGAACTTAATTTCTAAGTATTTCTGAGCCTAGTGTGTCTGTGTGTATTCATATATGGTATATATACATATTTATAGTACCTAGTTGTTATATACATATTTATTACATACATATACTATATATTATATATATACATATATCAATATGTAATACTCAGTGTATATACATGTATATATTATATTAAGTATTTTAGAGCTATAGTGTTTTATATTTATATATTACATATATACACAGTATATACATACAATACACATGCATGCATGTGTTATATGTTTTACTATTTTTAGAACTATAGTTTTGCCACTATACTAATACTGATATAGTATTATATGTGTATAGTATATGTGTTTATTAATAATGTATATGTGAATATAATAACTAAAAGCATGCATGTGTTATATGTTTTACTATTTTTAGAACTATAGTTTTGCCACTATACTAATACTGATATAGTATTATATGTGTATAGTATATGTGTTTATTAATAATGTATATGTGAATATAATAACTAAAAGCATTTTAGAATATCAGAAAAATTGGTAATCCAGTGGTTTAGAATTCCAGATAGATAGATAGATGATAGATGATAGATAGATAGATAGATAAAAAGATAGATAGATAGATAGATGGAACCTGGTTCCATTCATTCGCATTGGCAGTAATGCAGTCAGGCAGGACATTTAATGGAGCTATGGGGCAAAGAAATCCTTATATTCCGAAAGCCTTCTGTTTGCTTGGATGTGCCATATATTCAAATCCATAGATTATCTGAGCATTGAAAAGATTGGTAAAATTTGGTTTTGTTGGCAAAGCTCATTCTAATTGACAAAAAGTCTGGCTGTGATATGATAATTACTTTGCTGTTAGATGGAACCAGCACTAAACAACATTGGTATACTGGTATATAATCTGTAGTACACAGTATTTTAATGAGTCTTTACTGAAACCCCTTATAATGGAGACCCGGAAACCAATTCAGCCTTTTTTTTTTTTTTTTTTTTTTTTTTTTTTTTTTTTTAGCTGCAGTCTTTTTTTAAAGACATTGTACAAGCTGTTTATGCCAAATATTTAATGATTAAAAAGAAATGTTTCTAACTGATACGTAAAAACATTCAGAAATAAATTATTTCATTTATAAAAGGGTTCCTTGGGATGCCTGGATGGCTCGATCGTTAAGCTTCTGCCTTTAGCTCAGGTCATGATCCCAGGGTCCTGGGATCAAGCTCCGTATCAGGCTCCCTGCTCCAGGGTAGGCCTGCTTCTCCTCGCCCCACCTCTACACTCCCCCTGCTTGTGGTCCCTCTCTTGCTATGTCTTTCTCTGTCAAATAAATAAAAAAACCTTTAAAAAATAAAAATAAAATAAAAAAGGGTTTCTTCTTGCATTTGTCTTTTTTTTTTTTACCCTATGTAATGTTTTTGTACAGCCTTTTTATTCTTGTGGAACCTATGTTTTCTATATTTATGGCTACCAAAAATAAATCCCTATCTAATTGTCTAAGATTGTTAACTTTTTTTTTTTAAGATTTTATTTATTTGACAGAGAGAAACCCAGCCAGAGAGGGAACACAAGCAGGGGGAGTGAGAAGGAGAAGCAGGCTGCCTGCCGAGCAGGGAGCCCAATGTGGGACTCGATCCCTGGTCTCCGAGATGATGACCTGAGCCGTAGGCAGTTGCTTAACCAACTGAGCCACCCAGGCGCCCCGACTGTTAACTTTTTGTTAGAGAAAATTCTTTCTTATTATCGCATAATAAAACTGTTAGAAAAACTTTTTGTAGATTTTAACAAAGTTAATATTTTAATTATGTGACCTTATTTCACCCTAGTTTTCATAAGTATAAACAAAGGCAGCAATATCTTACATTATTTAAGTAGTAAGTACTTTTTATTTTACTAGTTTGTATATACTGCTAAACCTTCAACCATACAACTTAATACCTTAACATCTAATAAAGCAAACAGTCTGTGAAGGACGTGTGTGTCCTAGAACAAAGTTTAAAGCACTAAATCATTTTGTGTGCCCCTAATGGACAAATGATGGTACGTTTCTGCCTCTATAGCTTATAATCAATGCATTAATCAGATCTCAAAATTATGAGAAAATTTTGACAAAATATTGTCCTAGAGAAAATTTTAATTTATGCTGAAATATTTTAAATACATTCTGTTTTGCATCAAAGTGCAAGTGTGAGTAAATTATGTTTGTTGACTTCTCCTTACTTACAAGAAGAGTTTGTTTGCATCTCACTAATATGCCAATGTTTAGGTAGTTATGTTTACTCCTGCTTTCTACAGGTAAACTGGATAGAACATCAGACAGCTCATTATAGAGACAACTATGCTCCATTCACAAAGTTGGATGACAGAACAAGTCATGGTGAGTATTGCAATTTTAGTGCTACCATACATCTTCAAGCTGTCTGGAGGTAAAATGCTTACTAAAAATTGAATATGGTCTGTCAGAATGCTTTATGGGATGGTAATTAAAGAAATGCAGTGCTGTGGAGTTAGCCAATATCTGATGAATTCTAGAAATCTCTTCTAGAAAGCTTTTACTTTCAATCTTAAGTTTTGGAAGAAGTACATTTTATATTTATTGACTAATCATTCCTTAAAAGCATACTTTATAGAATATTCACAGAAAACATTCAGTTCTTTTCTTGTAATAAGTCAATGTCCAGTTCACCTAGCAGAGAACACAACTGTCAGTATGCTGCCCTTTGAAAAGTTGGTTTCCCCTCTCTCAAGTTGTATAATCAGTTCCTGTTTTTAAAACACAACATGGGGCTTCCAGGTGACTCAGTCAGTTAAGCATTAGACTTTTGATTTCAGCTCAGATCATGATCATAATCATTAAAAACAAACAAACAAAAAACACAACAAAAAGCTTTAGATGAAAAGCTAAATGCAAGGACCCGAAATGGATGTACAATTATCTACTGCTTTTCCAAAGTTTGTATTATGCGAATTTGCTTTTATAAAAAACCTACATTGGTACCTGTTTTCACTACCTGAAAGAAATCCAAAGAGGATTTTTGATTTAAAAATAAGGGGTGAAAAGCGAAAATAGTATTCAGCATTAGTGAGCCCTTATGGAGGCAGTGCACAACCCAAGTAGCAAGAGTACCTCCCCCTAAAGCTCCTATGATTGAAAGTCATAGCTTTGAACTGTGTCTGTAAGCATCCATACTTTATCTTGATTTATTTTGTACATCTATTAGCAAGATGTTTCCTAAGGTATCAGAAAAGCCTAAGAGACGTTATTTTGTGGGGGTCTGGGAATGCTCAAAATTTTTTCTGTATGAATGAATAGTTATTGTTCCTCTCATTATACCATTTCAGCTTAGGAAAGATTTCATAGGAACACTCTAGTTTCATATAGCAGGGGAAAAATGTACTAGAAAGAAGTGTATTTATTTAATTCTTGTTTTTCACTTTTTCTCTGCAATTTAGTGTTCTAGTTTAAGAGTGAATTGCACATATACCTCAGTAGGGAGTGGCTCCCCTTTATACTTATTTATAGATGTTCTTTTTAATAGTTATGAACTGTATAATTGGTAAAGGCATACTACAGACCAGCATTGGGATCCAGAACTATGGGCTCAAAGCCCAAAGCCAAAGGCCAAATTCTGCCTGCATCTGTTTTGTAAATAAATTTTTACTGGAATTCAGACCATTTGTTAATGCATTGTGTATAGCTGCTTTCTTGCTACTGTGGCAGAGTTGAAGCATTGTGACAGATACCATGAAGTCCCACAAAGTCTAAATTGCTTACAGTTTGGTCCTTTACGGAAAGTTTATTCACCCCTAGACTGGTAATGGATTTGCAGATTTTTTTTTTTAAGATTTTATTTATTTATTTGACAGAGAGAAACACAGCTAGAGAGGGAACACAAGCAGGGGGAGTGAGAAGGAGAAGCAGGCTTCCTGCCGAGCAGGGAGCCCGATGTGGGACTCGATCCTGGGTCTCCGGGATCATGACCTGAGCCGAAGGCAGTTGCTTAACCAACTGAGCCACCCAGGCGCCCCGGATTTGCAGATTTTTAAAGGAATACATGTTTGTTGTTGTTGTTGTTGTTGTTGTTGTTGTTGTCTGTGTGTTTTTGTAGTATGTAGTAATAAGGAAGAATAAAAAGATTTATTATTTCGGATGATTTTTATTTTCTTTCCCCAATGGAGAATTTTTGCTTAATTATTTTAAATTTTTAAAAATCTTGACAATTTCTTACAGAAGCTTCTCTTGCTTGGATGCAAAGCTATGTACACTTCCAGGTGGATAGTCAGTTGGTGTCTCCTCAAAGATAAAATATTTTCTAAACCATTCTGTGAGATTGGTATAGGAAGAAAACTGGGACTAGGGTTCAGGTGAGTCAGGGAAGTGGCCTCTAACTATGAAGCTTTTATATGCGTGAAAGCTGCATGAATTGAGGTTAGTCTGCAGGCCTTACCAGCATGTTCTTGGTGAGGCTCCCAGACCTCTGACTGTATCATGGTGGCGACTTTCTTCTCTATAGCAGACTGTTCCCAATGGCAGTCTCAAGGATAGCCCCTGGGCCATTTTTTTTTTTTAATCTGTTACATTTACTTTTGTAAAAAAAAAAAATAAGTAAAAGAAAGTTGTTAAGAAATAAAGAGTATATATGCTGTTATTTCTAATTTTTCATTGTTAAATAGTTGTATGTGTATGTATATGCATACAGATGCACAATTAAATAAAGCTGGTAGAATTATGAGGTAACATACTACTCTCCAAAATGTAGCTTTTCTTTGAACATCTAGCAGAAGGATAACAGATAATCCTGCAATGGTTAATATTACTATTTTCAAAAATTGAAAGGAAATCATGATTCAGAGCCAGTTTGGCATTTTCCTATATGACATCCTATTTAGGGCTCTAAATCTCAGCTATGCATTTCTGTGAACTTGAATCCAGCAGAAAAGATGTAGCTTTCACATACTATTCTTCCGTTATAAGCATAATTGTTGCAATGGGGTGTTTTAAGCCTGGGTCACTTTAATCATTTCTGAAGACAGTAAGTGCTTTCAGGAACATGCAAAATGAGGAAGGCACCTGTTGGTCGCTGCCCCTATGTCACCCATGTAAACTTGGTACAAACCAGGGTATTCAGTAGTCATTTATGAAGAGGAATATGAAATGTTGCAACTTAGCAAATATGCTAAAATATAAGTATAAAGAAAAATATTTTTAAAGGCTAACCAGTTTAGATTAACAAAATATTTAGATATTTTTTTCAATTTTGTCTTGAGAAAACAGCTGAATGGGATATAAAAATGAAGATATAACTATTTACATTGAAATATAATTGTCTGAAAAAAGTACTCCCTTTATTTTGAGTTAGACAACATGAGGTGATTTTCAGATTCAATTGATTATAATGGTAATTTACATCAACTCTTAGAATGAAGTAACCCATTCTATTCTTATTTGTTGTTGTCTCAAGATATAGGATTCCTACATCTCTGAATTATGACATATAGTAGAATTTTGAGAATATAAAGCAAAGGTCAAAATACGTGACATTGGGGCAAATATAGCTTCTGAAATTCTACTGAATAGAAATAGTTATAAAATAGAAATTTTATTAAAACTTCTAACTTCCAAATTTCATTGAAAATCTGGGACATTTTGATATTTGTTTTGTCTTAAAAAGTTTTTTAAACATAAATGTGCAGGCACTTGGTAAAGAAAACTCAAATGGTACAGAAGATCATAAGGAAATGTTCTCGATCTCTCATTTTTACCTTTTCTTAAGTATTCTTCCATAAATATTCATGCTTATATTAACATATGAGAAAAATAAACAATGAGATCATAATAAATATTTTTCTATGCCTAAGTACTTTTAATTCTTCAGTTTTGTAATAACTTGTTTTAATAATTTCTATTACTTTATTGTTTTATGCTTACTTTTATTCCACTTTCATTGTCACTGCTTTGGTATTTTTAAATTAAATTATTACATTTAATAAAACTTCCTATTTTCTTGTCCTACTTATAGTTTTCATTTCATAAGTTTCAAATACTATCCTTTGATAATTGCTAGGAACTCTGGTCATTGCAGTGGTGGAGGAAGGAGGGCTTCACTGTGCAAGCAGGGCAGGCTGGGAGGGTGCCAGGCGCCTCTGAACACCATGCTACATTCTTCTTGGACAATGTATCAGTCCTTTAAGTGGCCATACGAATGTGTCTGAATTCATTTTTCTGAAAATACAGCTAACAACCATTCCTGGAGAAATAACAATCCTCTTCTTGACAAAAGTTTGGAAATGTTTAGCTAAATTAATGCATTTGAACCTTTCTGATCGCTGAAAGAGCCAAAGTGGAGTGCAAAATGTAGAAGTCCTGTCTTTGGACTCTGTTCTGGTATCTTTCCCATTCCTTTTTAACCAGTATTCAGATGGAGGGATTTGGGGGCCGATCAAGGTAACAGATATGACCATGAGGTGGCAGCAGCACACAAGGAGTTTTATCTGGGCAGTGCTTTGGCAGGTTTGCCTTCAGGGAATGTCCCTCACAGCAGGAGACCCTGCGGAGGTAAGGGTGGAAGGCTTCTTTCCAGAAGGGGAAGAGGGCAAAGGAAAGTCCTGGGAAAGAGGGTTAAAGAGAGTGTAAAGAGTTTAGATGATTTTACTCAGCAGTATAATGGAGAGTCTCTGGGTCAGAGAGCGCTGAAGGGCAGCAGAAACTTGATCTTTTATAGCCACAGAGTTTATCTTACCAAGGGCTTTCAGATATTGGGTGCAGTGTTGTGCATTATACAATGCAGGAAGACCGTAAGTGGCTAAAATTCAGCTTATTTGGACTATATTTATAACAACTGGATGTGTAAAAATTTGAGGGTTTTTTTGGTGCCAGTGGGCTTTGGAGCTAGTAGGTCCCAGCTGGCTGTGAAGTAAACACAGGGCCAATGTACAGAAGCCATCTTTGGGTCACTGGTGTAACAGCCAGGCTGTACCAGTTTTGTTTGTGTATGTGTGTCTGTCATTATAGCACACTCCAAATATGCATAAAAATATACACACCAATATAATGCATAATATATATACAAGATCTCTATTTTGTTGACTTTATTATTTTTTCATAAAGGTCCTGATGTTTTAAAGATAAATCACTAGAGCTGAATTCCTCCATGTACTCCTCCTAAAACTATTGCCCTCTTCACCTTTTTCAGAGGTGTCTTCTTTGTTTACTTAGATTCCTAGACCTTATATATGTAATTTTAAAATAATTTAAAAATTATTTTGGGATGACTTAAACTTTATATAAAAGATAACAAAATATACATAGCCTTCTGCTTTCTTATAATTTTTGACATTGCTCCAAATGGATCCAGTTGATACTTGTGGGTAAAATAATATTTCATTTTGAATATAATATTTTAAAAGCAATTTCATATTTATGGACATTAAATTGTTTCATTTTTCACTGCAAACGATGATGTAGACAACATTTCTGGACATATCTTCTTATGTAAATGTTGATACGCAACTATTCCATTTTTGATAAGCTGTTAATAAATTGGCCAATAATTTTCAAACACTCTACATGCACAGGTCTGGGACTTTCTTGAAATTGGATATAATTCCTATTAATAAATTCATAATAGTTTAATCTTATATATGTTTACAAATAAGAATGACTCTAATATAGATAGCTTAATTTCTTCTATCATTTTACTAAAATGAAATTTATTTCTACGATAGAGTTGCTGTCACTGTTATTGCTTGATTATTTCCCCCAATATTTGGTTTTGGTAGTCCTCCAAGGTGCATAGGTAGGTATGAAAGACTGAGTTACAGTTTTGTCTTTAGGAGAACATTGTGTTAAAGGCCTTACTGAATTTCTAGCACTGTGACTTGCTCAGTTAATGATTTATTAAATACATCAAAGCAATTAGAAAACTGAGATTTAAAAACAGTGTTATTTACTACAGCTCGAGTAATTTAAATCACTCTCCTAAGATATGTATTTTTGGTAAAAGTCATAGTGGCAGGCACACGACATAAGGATAATGAACAGTGTAAGCTGATAACTTCTAATGGGAAATTACATACAGAGTTTTTGAATTGCGTTTCAAATTGCTCATTTTTCCAGCATTTATTGTATGCAACAAATGCATAGAAAGTGGTTAGCTAAAACAGGTAGTTTGAAAATATTTTAACATTTTTATCTAAACAAATGTCAGAATTTTTCTTGAAAATGAAAAATGCTAAGTATAATAAAAGTGTGTATTTATGCTCTCGGCAGCCAAATGTGCTTTTTAATGGAATTTAAATAAATGGAATTTTTATGACAAAAAAAAAGCAACAGTAAAAGCAGTGATTATGTTTTTCATAGTTCATTTGCCATCTTTGCCCTGCAGACCTTGTGTGGAGGAAAATGAGATCCCGAGTGAAGTCTACAATGTCATTGACTCTGAAGAAGGACTCAGAGACCCATCGGTGTTTAATGACCCTTACTGGCCTATGCAATGGGAACTGGTATGATCTTCGGAAATAGATGGCTCTTTGGCAATGTTAAGAAATATTATTTTCGTCATATTTTAATGCAGTAGACAGACACTTGTATGCACTGCCTGCTTTTATCTATTGTTTTTGCAGAGAGAGACTTAGAAAACTTTTGATAAAATATTACTGCCAGATTATTAATGAGTACTAATGCTTTTAATGTGATTACATCCTCAGGGTTTGATTTAGTCTACAAAAGATACCAGTAAAAAAAAAAAAGACATTTAAATTTGGTTTGTATAAACAGACTCATTACATAGAAATGTTGTTGCCATTCAGGCTTGAAGTTAGTGTTCTTACATAACCAGAATATATCCTATATATTTTTTAAGATTTTATTTATTTATTTGACAGAGAGAGAGAGAGCACAAGTAGGCAGAGAGGCAGGCAGAGAGAGAGGAGGAAGCAGGATCCCCACTGAAAAGAGAGCCAATGTGGGACTCGAACCCAGGACCCTGAGATCATGACCTGAGCTAAAGGCAGAGGCCCAACCCTGTGAGCCACCCAGGTGCCCTATATACTATTTTACATCAATAATAAGAGAACCCTTCTTTGTTTTTATGGATTAACTAGATGTTAGAGCATTGTATAACAAAGTTTTTTTTTCATATGCTTAGGGTGTTGGACATTTTCAGATCACATTGTCCTATCATTTATACACAATTGTGATAATAGAAAGGACTGAAAAAAAGGGCACACATTTTTTTGAAAGTAAATAAGTAAAAGAAAAAAAGTACATACCACTGAAGATTTTAATAAGAAATATTTAGAATGTCGGGCGCCTGGGTGGCTCAGTGGTTTAAAGCCTTGCCTTTGGCTCAGGTCATGATCTCAGGGTCCTGATATCCAGGCCCGCATCAGGCTCTCTGCTCGGCAGGGAGCCTGCTTCCTCCTCTCTCTCTGCCTGCCTCTCTGCCTACTTGTGATCTCTCTCTGTCAAATAAATAAATAAGATCTTAAAAAAGAAATATTTAGAATGTGAAGATGACTTGGTGAAAATATCAGAGAGGAACTGAAGACCTTACATCCATACTTATCTCCTCATAGGTCTGTAAATTATGTGATGTTGTAAAGGGTCTCATGCTATAAAATGAGAAAAGGTCAAATGCACTTCATCACGTTCATGGACATGAGATGAAAATGTGCAACTGTTGTGATGCCTCTCATTTGAAAAGAGGAGAAAATTCATGTTGGAAAAAGTCCAGTTCATTCCTCTGTAGCTTCATTCAGTTCATCTTTAAAAAGTGAAACATAATTTAGAAAACATTTCAAACTAACAAAAATACTCAAGCAGAAAGGAATTCAGTTTTGCTTCAGTTGCCTGGAGGTGAGATAATCAGTAACAAATGAGTGAACTAGAACTACTTAGGGTTATGAAAGTTAAAGAGAAAAAGAATGAAAATTTAAACAAAGGAGTGAGGGAAAGTAGCTAGATTAAAAAAAGGAGGGCATGAAATGAGGGGAGAGGTTTTTGAACTTTCTTTTCTTGGTTGATTTTTTTTTGACCTGAAGAAGCAGCAAAAATTAAGATGAATACTGAAGATTACATATATTAATGCTTCATATTTAGTTACTTAGCAAGACACATTTTTATTGTATCAGTTATTAAATGCTAAGCTCCTCTATACTGAAGTCAAGAATCGCAGAAGAACACAATAGGGAAAGGAAATGGAGGACAAGTGATGTTGGAAAGACAAGAAGAATGAGTAGCAGTCAATAAAATGACAGGGATTAGCAATGGAGAAAAATCTTAGAAGACTATTAAGCAATAAGCTCTCTTAAAAGCAGAGGATAGAGATTGTGAAAGGCAGAAGGTAGAAGTAGAAGGAAAACTCTATACTGTTTTCTAGGACATGAATTGATAGACTTTTTCTGCAAATAACTGGATGGTAAATATTTCAGACTTTGTGGCACAATTTTTTTGTTGTTATTCCTGCCCTTTAACAATGTAAAAACCTCAGTTTTGCACCATACAAAACAAGGGTGTTGGCTGGATTTCGTTTGCAGGCCATAATTTACTGACTCTACAGAGAATAAGGGAAAAGGGGGAGGGGTAAAAAAAACAACAATAATCATTCAGGTTTAGCTGTCTCTTAGCATCCAAATGTGGTGTTATACTAGGCACACCTTACACTAGCACAACTCAGCAATGAAAGATCAAGTCAGGTCATATTGCCATCAATAGCTTTCAGAAATATTACTGTATTCCTTGTAGCACTATTCTAGAGGTATGTGAGCCAGTATGAAAGAGATTCCTTGAAATACCTCATAGTATAAGGCCAGCCATAATACAAAATTACAAAGAAATATTTGAAGTTTCCAACTGGATGTTCTGTCTAAAATATATTCCTAACAACAGACCTAAGCTATGTTTCAGAATCCATCCTCTGTTGAAAATACCAAATTTGCTTATTAAAAGATTGAAGGGCACAACTAGGTTGTGCTGCCCTAACAGAGAAAAGTGAGAACTTATGCTGATTACCATGCATTAAGTGGTCTCCCTTAGTTACCACTGTCATCCTCCTTTCTCAGGATGCAACCAAGGTTCCTGAAACAGGAGTTTATTCGTGTGTGTGTGTGTGTGTGTGTGTGTGTGTGTGTGTGTGTTTTATTAACATATAATGTATTATTTGCTTCAGGGCTACAGATCTGTGAATCATCAGTCTTACACAATTTATAGTACTCACCATAGCACATACCCTCACCAATGTCCATAACCCAGCCACCCATCCCTCCCAGCAACCTTCAGTTTATTCCTGATTAAGAGTCTCTTATGTTTTTTCTCCCTTCCCAGTCCCATCTTGTTTCATTTTTTTCTCTCCCTAGCCCCCATTACCCCCCTGCCCTGCCTCGTAAATTCCTCATATCAGAGAGATCATATGATAATTGTCTTTTTCTGATTGACTTACTTCGCTCAGCATAATATCCTCCAGTTCCATGCACGTCATTACAAATGAACAGGAGTCTATTCTTATCTGTATTTTTGTGCCCATCTATTTGCTCCTCAACCAAAACATGTGACAGTCAACATGATAAAGTGTTCCATCATGATATCTTGGATAAGTGGCCTAAAGGAAAAGAGTGAGAACTAAAAAGATTATTATTTTTATTATATTAGGTAGACAAAAATAACATAACCCATTTTAACTGATGCTCAAAGCTCAATAGACATTGATTAGAAAATTTACAGCAATATAATTTTCTAGACAGTAACATGGGGAGGGTATATGTCGTGGTGAGCACTGTGTGTTGTGTAAGACTGATGAATCACAGACCTGGATCCCTGAAACAAATACTACATTATATGTTATAGTAAAAAAAGAAAGAATTAAATTTCCTAACCAAAAAAAGAGAAGGTAAAGTTATCTACTTTAATTTTTTTTATGCTTTACTTTTTGATTCAGAAGTTAATTTTGTGCATCTGCACACACTTACTTTACTTATCAAACAATGGGGCAGATGATGTAAAAGTGAGCTGACAACATGAACTTTCATCAGTGAAAAAGGTATCAGGATACTTAGATACTCAGGGATCAATGTCCAAGCCAGGGCTCCTATTCTGATCTCTAGGCCTCTGTAGACTGCCACAGCATAGGCCAGAGGGCCAGGGTAAGGATGATGCCAAGAGAGATTTAGCTGTGAACTTAAAAAGAAGAGGAAATGTTTGATCCTTTTAACATGGTTTTAGATTAAAAAAAGAAAGCAAATTTTTAAAATGTTGCTATGATTGAGTATGTTAGGAAGACTGTAAGCAAATGTGGATTCGAATCCTGGGTTTAAACTATGCTGTCTAGACTGTGCCTATCATGAATATTTTAATCTTCTCAAAATTTGTTTTCTTATTTGTAAGATGGGCCTAATGGTACACACTTCACAGGATTGTTTTTAGAATTAAATGAGATCATGGACACAAAAGATGTGCCATGGTATTTAGTATGTGGTGGGCATTCAGTGAATAACTTGGCAGCTAGCTAGATTCCTTTCCTACCTATAATGGGTTAAATTTCCATTACTTAGTAAGTAAACTATATTGAATGCTCATTTCTCAGTACTAGTGCAGGTTATTAATAATCCTTGCACTATGATATAATCCTTGCACTATGATATAGTGGTCTCTGAAGAAGGGCTTACCCCACAAAGAGTGCATAGCAGATCCATTGAGATGCAGGAAAAAAAATGGGAACTTCTATTTATATTTACTTTTTTAACCTTTAATTTTTTTAAATTTTCTGAATATATTATAATCCATAAGTATATTAGCATATTAATCCATGTTTTCATTTATAAATAAGTATAAATACAATATGGGTGTATGTGCAGAAGATTTTTTATTTTTTTCTAAATGATAAGACTCATGAATAGTGTCTGAAAACAACTCAACAAATACTCATGAAGTGAATGTCATAATGTTTTTACTGAATGTCTGCTATATGAACAGGACTAGGCATTAAATCTGAAGATGAGTCAGCTATGGATTTTTACTTAAAAAATCTTAAATTCTAAAAGACACGATAGCATACACTAATAAATATTGTTAGAAAGCCATTCTATTAAGAAGACAAAGTTAAGGAAGTTATTTCTAGCTTGTGTAAGGCAATATTTGAACTGGAATTAAATGTGAGAATGCTATAAACAGAAGCATGAAGATGGAAAAATGTTGGTTTTGTCCAGAGGAAGTGTCTTGGATATTTGAAGTCCAGACTTTATTCTATGCCAATATAATTTTTAAAAAGACTTCTGATTGACAGATAACTTTCTTCAATATAATAGTAATCATGCATTGGGTGACCACAGCTTATAGATAGGTGAAATGAATGGCAGCAGTGTTACAAGGGACTTGAGGAATGAACCAAGAATATGGTTGTAAAAGTACCTGCACTGTCCATGAAGTAGTATAGCATTGTTTGAAAGTGGATTTAGGGCCCAGGTGGCTCAGTTGGTTAAACCTCTGATTTTGGCTTGGGTCATGATCTTGGAGTCCTGGGATTGAGCCCCAAATGGGGCTTCCTTTTCAGCAGGGAGTCTACTTTTCCCTTTCCCCCTGCCTTTCCCCCTGTTCGTACTCTCTCTCAAATAAAAATCATAAAAAGACAAAAAAAGATTTTGAGCTGAATACTTGAGTTTGAATACCAGTGATTTATTATTTTATCTATTTGTTTATGAAACACTTGTTTGTCAAATACTATGGTCAGGTCTGAGGCTGTATACAAAAGAAAAGCATGAATTACATGCTATGCTTATGTTCAGAAGATTCATATTCAGTAAGAGGACCATGCAGATGTACTCAGTGCATATTATAAATGTATAACAAAGATGTAGATAAAAGAAAAACTGGGTTACCTGGGTGGGTCAGTCGGTTAAGTGTTTGCCTTCGGCTCAGGTCATAATCCCAAGGTTCTGTGATCGAGCCCCATGTTGGGCTTTCTGTTCAGCAGGGAGCCTACTTCTCCCTCTCCCTCTGCCTGCCACTCCCCCTGCTTGTGCCCTCTCTTTCTTCGTAAAATAAATAAATTAAAATTTAAAAAAAAGAAAGAAAAACCAATAATGATTACACTGTGAAAGAGTATGTTGGAAATGTTTCACTGAGTCAGAGCTTAAATAAGCCCTATTCCCAAAGACCATGTGTGCCAAAATAAGGCATTTGTCCTTTGTCCTATCGTTCCTGGAGCTAAGAGGCTTATGAGAAGGAAGTGACCCAATAATCTTTGTCTTGCAGAATGTTGACTGAGGTAGCAGGCTGCGTTTCAGAGTAAAGGGGATCAAGACTGGAGGCAGAAGACAACAGTTAGGGGGAGGCCTCTGGTTCAGGAAAATGAAGAAACTTGAACCTAGGAGGTAAAGTGGAGAGTATGAAGGCAAAAATGCAAAATCAAGCCATATTTAGGAGGGAGATGAAAATCTTAGGTAAATGTGGTTATAAGAATTAAGGGAGAAGGACCTGTCCAGAATGATTTGAGATTGGTTTGGTGACATGGAGGGTGATTGTATTAAGTGTACTAGAGCTTCTGTAATAAAATACCAGAGATTACATGATTTAAACAACAGAAATTTATTTCCTCATAGTTCTGGAGGCTGGAAGTCCAAGGTCAGGGTTCCAGCAGGTTTAAGGTTTAATTTCTCCTGAGGTTTTTCTTGTTTGGTTCTCAGACAGCTGCCTTTTCACTGGGTCCTCATATAGCCTTTCCTCTGTGCATGTGCATCCCTGTACCAGTACTACTGGACTAGGTTTTTAAAGGTCTAATAGGTGTATATACTGTTGGTTTAGGTCCCCACTCTTATGACCTCATTTAGCCTTAATTACCTCTTGAAAAAACCTATCTTCAATATTGTCATAATGTGGGCTAGGGCTTTAACTTATGAATTTTGAAGGAACACAGTTTAGTCAATAACAGAGTAAATTTGGTGGTATGGTTGAGGTACTCAATTATGTATTTGACAGAATGACCAAGATCTCTCCCTGAAATGCTTAAATTGAGAGGGGATAAAAAGGGACTAAAATATTTTATAATTATAATGGGATCATTACCCATGTTTTAATAATGAATAAATTGAGACTCATAGGATTGATGATAATAGGTAGGCACTTAGCAATAAGTAAGAAAATGAGTTATGTTATGGGTATTATGTTATAATTACAAATTTGTGTATATAACAAATGTGCATTTATGTTACAAATATGTAACTATAACATGTTGCCCACAATGTAACTCATTATCATCCATATTTAATTGGCTATGTGTTATCTTCCAGCCTGTGAATCTCGATATAAAATAATCATGCAAAACGCTTTGCATTATATGTATGCAACTGTCTATGTATTTAGAGGTGCGTTAGTAAATGTATAGATGGTTATTGATTGAGATTGCCCAGGAATATGTGTTTGGTGGAAAGGAAGGGGAAATGATAATATTTCAAGGTGAAGAAGAGTACATTAATTTGAAAACTTTGTGTAGATTAAGATGTGAGATAAGAGAGAGATATGGGCATGTCTTTGCAGAAATTCAGTAATGAAAGCTGAATGGGGTACTGGCATGGTGCATGGAGAGAAAGAGAGAATAGGTCAGATTTATTTGCTCAAGAAATACTTATTAACTGCCACTAAGAGGCTAGACAATGTGCTTGACCTTGGAGACTCAATAGTGAACAAGAAGATGTCCCTGTTACTTAGAGCTGACAATCCTAGCAAGAAATAATATAACCAAACAAATTACTAACGGTATAATATAACTGTTATAACCTCATTTAGCCTTAATTACCTCTTGAAAAACCCTTTGTAGTTGATAGCAAATAATGGGAGCTCTAAACCTAGTGTTGGGGGTATGGGAAAATTTTTTTCCAAAGGAAATGGAATTTAAATTGAGAACCAAAGTGAATATTACTTAACTTGACAAGATATTGCTAGGATAGGAGGAGTAGCCGCTTTAGGCAGAGAGACACTAGCACAAAGAGCCAGAGGACTGTATGGCATTGAGGAAACAAAAGAGCTGTCAATATGACCAGAGTATAGGCTGCAAGAAGAAGAGGAGTTTGAAAAGTTGAAGAAGTAATGCCTTGCTAAAGATGAGGAAACCCAAAAGAGTGTGCTTATAGGATAATCTAGCATAAAGGAAAATATGTTTGACTGTGGAAAGTGCTACTCAGAAAACAATAAAATATTACTGCACAGCCTATGAATCAGCAACAAAGATGCTGTTATTCTTAATGACAATAATTCCAGAAGACTCTTGGAAATAGAAGTCACACTGCAATGGATTTTAATGAATGAGTGGATGTAGAAGAGATGGAGACACTGAATGGAGACCTTTTGTAGAAGTCTATCTAATTCATTTATTATTTACTTATTGAGAATATTAGTATGGCTTTTGGAGTTTAAGGACCTGAACACTTGAGAATTGATGATAATGTAGTATAAACAATAGAACAAGAAAACAATGGAATTATATCTTTAAGATGCTAAAAGAAAATTACTAGCAGCCCAGAATTTTATTCCAAGGTGTGAGTATGGGTTGGTGTAAGGAGTGAGATACTAGCCAGGAAGCCAAATGCATACACACAAAAAAGATAGTTTATTTACAGTCTATATATTGTATACAGTTTTTTGTATGACATATTTAGTAGTTGAATTACCCTATTGATAGAATTGTGATGTTATAAGGTCTTTTTTCTTTTGTATATTAAAGATTTATTGATAGGTTCAAAAGAAGTTCATCTTTGTCATCTAAGAAGAAGCAAATAATGTCATAATTAATTTAAGAGCTGACTTTCTGAACTAGTTACCTTATAGTTCCTTACCTATGTGTGGGTAGAGTTTGAGTTGCTACTGGCTAACAGACATTCCTGAAGGAGACAGGAAGGGAGTTATGCTGGCAGCCAAATGAATTTGTCCTGTGTGTCCTACCCAGCCATGTGCTACGTGGTGCCAACTTCTAGTCCTCAGTTTGATGTCATCTTATGAGTTTCTCCATGCAGGTATTTTAATTTCCTCCTGCGATCTTATACATCTTCTTCACAGATCTTTAATTATGTGCACATTTATGTATATATAATAATTCGTTTTTATGCCCAAATAGATCTTGGAATAATTTATTTGAAAAAAAATAATGGGGTCATTAATTAAGTTATTTCTGAGGTCAGTAATTTTTCTAGCTTAGTAAAAGCTGTTCTACCCTACTTAGATCACCTTTCCTGGTTTGTTACACCCATATCCCAGCCACTGGCAGTGTTGGCCACAAATCTATAACCGTTCACAGCCCACTCTCCTAGCCTCCTATGTCTGTACCTCTTGCACCCTGAGAATTGCGCTTGGCTGATGGGATCAGTCTAGCCAGAGAAGTTGTGACACTTTCACTCCCCCACTTGCCCTTTCATGGATGGCAGGTAGACTATATCTGACTGATACAAGGATAGAAAAGTCTAGCTTTCTTGCTTCAAGGGGGGACAATACTGTGGTGAAATTTATATTTTAGAGCTCTTGTAATCTCCTTGGATCAGGCCTTGAGTAGACTTTCCTGAGACTGCATTCTTGATCAAGTTTTCCTCATGCTGCATCACTTCTACTCTTTTAGGTATTGTTGAAGAGATATTTCTCAGCAAAGCATCTGAAACCCTGGGCTGGGATCTCTTTCTAGGGAAACTGAATTAAGATGTACTAAAAGTAGTCTTGGGGAGCAGACTCCAAGAATGGAATCCTGGAATTAAAAACTTGAGGGCCAATTTGCAATAAATACCTTATCACTGGTAGTAGGTGGAGTTTGCATGGATTTGGCGTGCAGCTGCAGTGTAATTACTAATGCTGTCACTCAGGTGAGCAGTGATAAGATACAGGCAGAAGGAGATACTCTGGCTTGTGCAATATTTCTGGCCTTTGAGAGTTATAAGAGAAATATAAATTATAAAGACTGTGGAATTGAGAAGCTATTTCTGAATGTCTTTGGTGCTTTGAAGAGATGAAATAACAAGCCCCGGGCAATCAATCATCAATTTAAAGCCAAGGATGATAGTCAGAGGACTTCTTGGGCACCTTTTAAAGAGACCTTCAGAACCTGTAGCTGGAGAACAGACAGAACTGAAGATCAGGCATAAGACTTAATTATAAAAGTCATAGGCCTCAAGAGAAAGCTTAATTCTTAGTCTAGGAAAGTCTTTTTGCTAAAGTCAGAGCCTGAAAGGTAAAGAAAGTGACACAGAAATTTGGTATAGTGTTATCTGGATATATATACTTATAGACCTTATACTGCTGGATTATCCTAAATCTTAGACTTGTATAAGTTATCTAGTCCCCTTCGTTGAAATATAGAGCCTTTCTTGCCTCTTGGTTGAAGACTATGCAGAATCTTCAAATGAGGCAGATGACTTATAAAATAATTCTAACCTCTTCTGAATCTGCCCCCTTCTCCCCTCTTGATCACATAATGAACAACTAAGATCATATATCAGCATAAGCCAACTGGTAAAGTACTGAGCCTGCCAAGGGAGGGATAGATTATGTGCCAACAGAGTTGCAAGAATAACTAGCAACTATAATAGTAACTGGAAGAGTGTTCCTGAGAGTGGGTTCTGAAGGTGTTGGACCAGAATTGTGGGGTGGACTGTAAAGCTGAGTAAGGGAGTCTCTGTTAATTTGGGGGCACCCTTCTGTGATACAGAAGTTAACGCTCTGGAAATGGTTCTGATAATACTGCTTGGAAGCTTCTTGGAAGCTTGAATATGTACATATTGGGAACTACAGTTCATGTGGTACAGATGCCAGTCTGCTGTAGCCAGTTGGTGGAAATGATGAAAGGCTCAGAAAAGCGGGCATTCTAGAAAGAATTTACTAGATACATCCTGAAAACTCATCTCCTGATTTTGTTTCTTGAAGGGCCTACCTTACAGTCCATTTATGAAGCAGGTACCAGCATTGTTCTAGAAGTTCATAGTAACTATACTTTGAAGGCTGAGAGGGTTGTAGTAAAAATATTGTAACAGATTATGGCTCTGAAGATGATAGATAGATAGTAATAGATAGCATTATTTTGTAATTTGACTATATATTCACTCTATTAAAATATATTCTATATACTCAATATATTATCAATATAATATAGACATTATATATCTACATATATAATACAGAATAAATATATTCTATATATTCTATTTATAATATATATAAAATTTTATATATGATATATATACAATATAGAACACAATATATTCTATATACTCAATATATTATCTATCTAAAATCAGATAAGTTTATCTAAAAGATAGGGCACCTGGGTAGCTCAACTGGTTAAGCTTTTGCTTTCTGTCCAAATTGATGCTAAAACACAAGGAACCAGTAAAAAGGCTTATGGGAGCATTTAATAATGGGTTGGTTCCTGGCTTAGGTCTTACAATGGATCCATTGGTGCACCTAGTAGTCAGTTTTTTTTGGTTTGAGAATATATAATCATAGTGGAAAAATTTAGCATTTGGCAGAACTCTCTTATGGCTCTTTGACTAGTTCAATAAGAGCAACTGCAGTGAAAGTGAGAACCCCTGGAACTGTCCTACTAAGCCCTTCTCAATCAAGATAATAAATAAATAAATAAATTTTTCTATCCACAAGAGAATGGAAAAGATTCATATTATTCTCAAAACCTTAATGGTTGTAAATATTGTGGTACCATTATTTTTCATTTAATTCATCATTCTAACCTTTGCAGAAATGGGATGTATTTGTGAGAGATGACAGTGGATTACCCACAAACTTAACCAAATGGCAATCCCAATTATGGTAGGTGTATCAAATATGATATCTTTAGTTGAACAGAGTAACATAGCTTTGGTTATGTGGTATGTGGCTGTTGAGATTTGGAAAACATTCTTTTCCATATGTATAAAAAAGAGAATCAGAAGCAGTTAACATTCACATGGGGCAGACAATAACATACACTTGCAGTCTCTCTTTGGAACTATGTTAAATCTCTTGTTGTCTCATACTGTATTTCAATGGGGCATGGACCATCTGGGTATTCTGCAGAATATCATATTGGTCCACAATATTATTGAACAAAAAGTGGAGATAATTATGGGTTCCTTGGTAAAGTATGAGTGTTCCAGAGAGTGGAAGATAAACCTCACAAATGCTTAAGGACCTTTATTAATGGTACGATTTGGGAATGTAGTGGCCTAGGGCATGCAAACATATCTCCTTTATAATAACACAGAGTGGGAGAAATAGACTCCGCAAATATTCAAAAGATGACTCAATGATGCAGTTTTTTTATAGGAATTTGTCTAGTGGTCCAGGTAATTCTAGGACAGGCCCTCCAAAGTAAAGGACAAGCTAGACTTCTTCAGGTTTTGGTGGAAGAATATTCTGCAGCTGAGAAACTGCTCTGATCCATTTATCATATGAATCTAAAAGCTTCTAAACTTAGGGGTGCCTGAATGACTCAGTTAGTTAAGTGTCTGGCTTGACCTGATCTCAGGTCTTGAACTTAGGGTCATGAGTTCAAGTCCTATGTTGGGCTCCACATGGGGTGTGGGGCCTACTTAAAAAGTAATAATAATAATATATGATTATATTATATGATTATATATAATTACTATATGTTAATTATTAATATAGAATTAATTTATTACTATCATAATAAAATGAAAGGTGCTAGATTTGAAGATGTTAATTATTAATATATAATTAATTTATTACTATGATAATAATAAAATTAAAGGTGCTAGATTTGAAGGAGACCTAGATCAAGAAATGATTTTGCAGATGGTCCATCTGTGGTTTGGGTAGCCTACTACTAAGCCATATAGCCATGTAGACTTCACATATACCTCATAAATACCTGAAAACCATGCTATATGGAAATTCTTTTAAGCCACAGTGGAAGAGTTGCAATGTAGACCATTAAAGTTTTAGAGCAAGGATATGCCATTGTAGCAGAGAACCGTTCTTCAGACAGACATTGGCAAGCTAGTGAGCCCAGGAAGAGCTGATGCATATGGCAATGGGATGCCAAGTGACGATGCAGCCAGAATGTCTTATCATGGGATGGATAATTTCAGATAACCAAGTCATAAGATTTGATAGGGTGGGCTCAGCATCAATCCATTATAAGGTGTAAGTGATACATCCAGCGTATGTAAGCTGAGACAGATCCAGAGGGCTCATGAAAGATGCACAACGGGGGAGCTAGAACTTTCTTTACCTATCACTGTTGCACCAGAAACCTCTTTTTAGCTCATACCAATGATTTTATGATGGACACTGTAATGAACTTCTCAGCTTCTCTTTGAGGGAGGGCTCAATGTTCCTGTCCATCTGACAGGAGTACTGTGAAGATACTCTCCAGTTTCAGGGAATGCCTCAGCCACAGAGAGCTGCCTCACCCATGGTCACACCCCTTACCAATCAATGCAGGTATAAAGTCCTGGTTACTTTGACCCATTTTAGGCTAACTCTGAAGGAATATTTAACTATCTATCAAAGATATTTATCTAAAGATCACCATGGTGTTGACAAGGCTGCATTAGAGCTTGACTTCTCAATCCTGCTTCTTTTCCCTTCCACTGGTGTTGATCACAGGGGCACCCCTTAATAAACATCCTGTATTCAAAACTCCATAACTGAACCTACTCTTAAGGGAACATAACCCACAACAGGCCTCATTGGGGTTTTCTGTGACTAGGTGCAGAGGGGGATAGAAAACTGAGCTTGGAGATGGGTTCACATATGAGTTGGCATTTTTAATGCAATCCTAAAATGAATAGTTGATACATTATACTTCACTCAAGTGTCGCTTTGAAAGGTAATGATGAAGGAAAGAAAACCTACCAGTTTGCAGAGCTTTGGGCAGAGTTCCTGCTTATTGTAAAAAGAGAGATGCAGTTTGAGGTAACAATATTAATGGATTCATAAATAGGGAAAAATAATTTATATGGTTAGGTAAGGGATCTGGAAGGGGTAATATTGTGAAATCAAGGTTAAAGATTTCTGGGAAGAAACATGTATAGATGGACCTGTGGGAGTAGAAGGGATGCATGAAACTCTTTGCACTGCATACTAGAGTGGACCATTTATAAAAAAGCACTAAACAACCAAACAGATAGGATGTCTTGGCCAGTTTTTTTTCAGTCATACTCTCTCCTTGACCATGACAATGATGGCTATGTGATAGGCATGTGAATGGAAGGGCCATGGTACAGAAATGGAATCTATGTGCACAAGAATATGTGCTCTTTATTACCAAGACCTATCTAACCAATTGCTCTTCCTAAATGCCAGACCTATCAGCAAGAGAGGTTAATGCTGAGTGTTCTCTATCATACCGTTCCTGAAGGAGACCAATCAGCCACTCAGTGACCATTTGATTTAATAGTACTATTTTTATCTTGAAAAAGGCAGAATTTATCCTGAGCAGGATTGACACCCGTGGATTCAACTTTCTTGCCTAGGGGACTTTGACCAACATCGTATTCCAAGAACTCATGGAGATTTGATTCACTGGAATGAATTCACTGTGTAACAACATCTTAGACCAAGAGATACGTGTGTGTGTGTGTGTGTGTGTGTGAAGAAGGTAGGGAAATAGGCATATGACCATGGGAACCATTGGTCTCATCACTTGCTGTAGCCTCCAGAAACTTGTTCTGTTAGAATAAAGGATGACCTTGGGGCACCTGGATGGCTCAGTCATTAAGTGCCTGCCTTCAGCTCAGGTCATGATCCTGGAGTCCCAGGTTCAAGCCCCACATTGGGTTCCCTGCTTGGTGAGAAGCCTGCTTCTCCCTCTCTCACTCCCTCTACTTGTGTTCCCCCTCCAGCTGTGTTTCTCTCTGTCAAATGAATAAATAAAATCTTAAAAAAAAAAAATAGAGGATGGCCTTAAAGGTGCAGGTGAGCTACCAACTTGGAAATGACACTTTATAAGGATGGGAAGTTTTTTTCAGAATGTGGTATTCTCTTAAACCAACATCCATTATGTACTGCTACATCAGAAACAGAATTCATGTTGCTGTGGACTGAATTGTGCCCCTCCCTGCCACACACGAAATTCAAGTATTGAAGCCCTAACCACTAATATGACTATTTTGGAGATCGAGCTTTTAACTAAATAATTACATTGAAAGGAGGTCATAAGGGTGGTGACCTAATCCAGTAGGACTGGTGTCCTTATAAGAAGAGGAAGAGATTCCAGGAATGCATGCATATGGAGAAAAGGCTATGTGAAGACAGTGAGAAGATGGCCATCTGCAAGCCCGAGGGAGAGGTCTCAGGAGAAACCAACCCTGCTGG
This sequence comes from Spilogale gracilis, assembly GCA_004023965.1. NCBI lineage: Eukaryota > Metazoa > Chordata > Mammalia > Carnivora > Mephitidae > Spilogale > Spilogale gracilis. Next base: position 7,683 of record PITA01017608.1, on the reverse strand, counting down.
CACCTTGATCTTGGACTTCCAGACTCCAGAACAATAAGGAAATAAATTTCTGTGTTTAAGCCACCCAAGGCATTGTATTTTGTTGTTGCAGCCCCACCAAACTACACATGGCTTTGGGAACTAAGGAGTGAAAGGATCGGTCCTACTTATCATTCCTGTGGACCTGTGTGGAGAATTTGTGCTTCCTGACCCTGAAATCTTATGGTCTGTGAGTGTACAGGTCCTGGGTTTCTAGATGGGTCCTTTATACCTATAAACACAGTGAATGTAAAGGTACAAGTGCTATCTGGTTGTTTGGGAAGCTAGTGCCAATGGAGGAGCAAACACAAAGCAAGAGTAATTGGCTCTTATCTTCTTTGGGAATCAGGGCCACTGAGAGCAGAAAAGAGCATGTTTGGGGGGCATTCAAGTGATTCACCAGGGTGAGTGAAAGAAGTGTCTTAGTTTAATTGTGAATGGGCAAGTACAGCAACCATGGCCTTCCTAATAAGAGCATCATAAAAGGGACTGGCTGCTTAGGGATGAGGCTGCATTTGCTCTGCTAGGTAAGCTACTGAGGCCAGCAGAAGTGCTAAGAGAGAAAGAGAGGAATATAGAATGAGTGATAAAGGAAGGAAGTTTTTGCCATAAGACCAACTATAGCAGCTAATAAATCTCAAGAATTGTGACCACAGAATCCTTAAGAATCTATAACTGGGTGGATTAAATTTGTTATAGGAAACAAATGCATTAAAGTGCATACTGTGGATGCTCAGTTCATATTCCCTTTACTCTCCTCCTTTACTGTCCCTCATCTGCTGGGAGTATTGGCTACTCACAGCTCACAGCTGCCCTCTTCTCTAGAAATTTGTCCTCAGCTTGTCACCTAGGAGGTTATGTGTCTCCTGGTATAGAGTAGCAGGCACAGAGAATGACCAAAAAATAAGGGGTACAAGAGACGGGCCTCTTGCCTCAAGGGTGGTATCTTGGTGGTACAATTTATGCTTTAGATTCTCATCCTACCCACGTTCGACATCAGATGTAGCCATTACAGACAACATCTTTGTTAAGTTTCCCCCACCCACTGTCCTGTTTTTCCAGCTCCTATGTAGGCTCTGCCTACAAAGTCCATGGCCTTACTAACCTTGTGCATTCAATTTGCTCTCTTAGGCTCTGCTTCCAGGGAACTAGACCTAAGTAGTTAGTAACAAAATAAATTCAAGAAGGCATGTCAATAATCTCAGGTTGGTAGAGCAGTTTCTCTGAGCCCAGCATTCTGCTATCACTGTGTGGGTATACAATGACATGAGGCATAGCCTCTGCTTTCACTGAACTCACCATATAGTTTGGAAGTAAAAACATGGATATGTGCATAACTTACACTTACAATTCAGTACTAGATGGGACCAAATTGATAAAAAGGTAAAACTGGAGCTCAGGAAAAAAGAGTGTCTTTCTCAGAGCATTATGTATTTGAAAATAACTATCAAAAATTCTTGTTATTTAAAAGAATTTTCACTAACATGAGAATTTGTATAAGGTTGACAAATATATGTTAAAGTGGATAAAGTCAGTGAGGTGTTAATTTACTGCATTGATAAGTGTTGACATAAAGTATATAAATTTCCAAAATATGACATCTAAATCAGTGCTCTCATGCTGTAATGTATTCATTCAGAATGAGCTAAAGCTCAAAGCATAGTGCCCTGATGCCGCTGTCCTCTGACTGAGGACAGAGCACAGTGCCTTTTCCTCGGGAACTGCCAGATAGCAGCCATAGGGGGCAGTACAAGCTCAGCAGTACCATTCTAAGCTCTCTGCCTGTGTCCGCTGAAACTGCCCTTTCAAGAGACTGCAGCTTTATTATTCTTGCTTAAAATTTGCTGAATATTTACACTTCACAATGTCTTAAAGTTCATAATTACTTAGTTTTGGGGCAAGCCATATGTAGAAATGGAGGTATTGAGTGTAAAAGAAAAAAAAAATATATAAAGATACAAAGAGTAAATGGGGGTGGAGTTTGAATTTAAAGGTGACACAGAAGTAGGACACAAGTTTGTAGTTAGTCCAGTGGGAATCTAATCTGTTCCACAAATTGTTTCTTGAATTCCCGTTTTCTGAAAAGATCAGTTTGTGGAAAAGCAAATTGATTCTTATTTAAGTTTTGTTATATTTCTTAGTGAATTTGGTGTCTGAATATTGAGAATGAAGGGACAGTTGTTGAACAAATATAATAGTTGTCACAAATCATTTTAAGGGGCATATGCATTTCATGTGTTTCTGTGCTCTTTACATTTCTAGTGTACCAACATATGGATATGGATACATATTGATTAGTATGATTTTCCTGCCCATTATTATAAAAATATCTTTCCTAGTTGAACTGTTAATGAAATGATGAGAAAATCTGAGGTGAACATTAGCAGCCTATTTTCATTTTGTTTTATCAAAAATAATCTATTTTACAATTACTATTTACTTGCAATAACCTGCAGCAAAAAATGATTTAATGTTCAATATGAGCATTAAAATGCACTGGCTTTTTTTTTAATATGTAAAAGCTGATGGAAATTTCATTTAAGCATAATTCCTGTATCACAGATTTTAAGCAAAATGAAAAGAAGTCAGGGTACCATTTAAGCATGGCTATAAAAATAATTTCTCTCAGTGGCTGGAGGGAAGGAAGGATTGGTCAAAGTAATTTTTATCTTCGATGGGATTCCCCACTAGCCTGCTTTCTTACTTGGCTTAATGCATGCCACAATAATCATGCTATTTCTTCCTAGCATTTTTCTAGCTCACAGTAATAAGAATAATTGCATGGTATTTATATTCTAAAGTGCCTTTTCTCACTAAGCTCTGAAGTTCTTTCTGAGTATTAATTCACACAAGATTTCTGTGTGGGACAGGGATGTGTATTATGATCTTGTTTTTCGCCCCTGAACAACAAGGACAGTAAGACACAAATACAGTAAATGATATGTGAGACAGAGTCAGGATGCTGGAAACACCCTTCCAGTTCAAAAGAAGGCCATGCTTTCTAGGAATTGCTAACACACTTAATGATTGAATCCTGACAATTAGGAGTATCTTTTAAGTCCCATTTTCACTCATAGAACATTAACATTGGTAGGAATGAAAAATTTAATAACTTGGAGTAAGTTCATTCTATTGCATCCTAGGTAATATAGGATTTATAAAAGGCAAGTTGTAAATACCTGCAATAACGACAAGGTTATTCAAAGTATAAATGTTTAATGACGTTAATGACATGTGTAAAATTCACAATTAAAAAACAAAAGCATTTTAAGTTATAGCTAGCCTAGAGGCTATAGGGGGGAAAAAGAGCTAGGTATATAATTTGAGTATAGTATCAAAGCTGTTCAAATTTATTGGCTAGAGTTCAAAATGTTCAGATAGGCCTGGAGCACAGCATTATTCCATAGATGTTATTTAGCACATATGTGAATAATATCTCTTGCGAATTCCTACCCAAATTATTTTAATCTTTTTTAAGGTATGGTAATAGTATGGAAATTTCATACATTTAAGTCTTCTAACTTTTAGAGATATTTAAAAGATAATCTATTCTTCTATTTATAAATGAAGTTTGCAGTTTGCTTCAAAATAAATCTGGAGGGTAAGATAAGTATATGAAATCAAAATTGGCCATCAATTGATCATTGTTGAAGATATAGGATGGATACATGGGGGCTAAGTATATTCTTCACTTTTGTTTATGTTTAGAAACTTTTATAATAAAATATTTTAAATGTAAAGGGTCATACCCATATTTATTAGATAAGAGTTTATTACTAATCTGTTGTAAGAAAATGCATCTCACCTTTCTGGATCTTAGCTATATGGGAACCTCACCTATCAAGAACATAGTCAAGAAATAAACCATATCACACAAAAAGGGGAGCCTTCATAAGTCAGTATGAGTATTATTTGAAGCATGCAAATAAAAGATGCTGCTTAACTAGGTTAAGAAAATTAATTGTGCATTAGCAGACTCAGGGTCAAAATATTTGTGCTAGAATTCACTAGTTGGGTAATTTATTTCAATTGTTAGTCTCCATCTCCTTGTATATAAAATGGATATGATAATATCTACCTTAGAGGATTTTAATGAAGTTTGCATGTAATTAAAATTTTTGCTTGGTACTGGGCGTTATATACATGGTAGCTAGTAATTTTAAGCTTGATTTTCTCATTTTTGAGACCACATAAAATTAAAGTCAGAAATGGTTCCAGGATTTTCAATGAAGAATGATACTCTTTCAGAACACCTGGCAGGAAAACACTGTCCAAAAAAAAAATCCATAAGGAGAAATAAACTATTTTATAAAGGCAAAATTTAGAGTCCCTTTTAGTAGAGTGACAAAAGCCCTACATTCCTTGCTAAAGTCTGTGTATACCTTTGAACTACAACATAGGACAATATGTAATATAGTGATCATAGAGAATTATTAAGGGAAGTTAACACAGAAACCTAAAATCTCAGAATCTTAATAAAACAAAATTTGTTTCCCACTCATATCACAGTCCACTGTAAGTCAGGAGTTCCTCCTGGATAGCTCTTTACCCAAACATCTTTCTCTGGGGACGCCTTCACATTGTGGGGTTTTCTTGGAATTCTATGATGGATTCACTTCATTTGTTCAGTCAATAGGTAAAGGAAAAGAGGTCCTATAGAGGGTTGTATGAGATATTTTAGGGTTCTTGCCTGGAGGTGAAATTAATCTTTTCAACCCATCCTCCATTGTCCATGTTCCCAGGTACAAGGTGTCTGGGAGATGCAGTCTTCCTGAATACCTGTATACCTGTATAATGTGGGGATAATAGACCATTGTCTCTGCTAAAATAGACAATGAAGGAAGTGTTTCATCAAATTCTAGGAGATTTTAAACAAAAAATAAAGTGAATTGCATATATGTGTGTCTATATGTAACCTCTGCTGGACGACAAGACTGGGTATATGACTTGATCAATTATCTGACTCATAGCTAGTTTCAGTAAATAGTGTCTGGTAAATAATAGTTTCATTATGTAAATCAGTCTAGAAAGCCTGGTTTTGTAAATTTTGCATATAACTTTATATTTATGGCATTGCAGTTTGTAAGTAACTATTGAAGAGAAAATAAGTTGTAATAGAAACAATTCATTTTTCTATTCTAAAGGTAGTCTTGAATACCTTTACACATTAGTTGCATAATAGAATCAATACAGCTTACTGTATTTGAAATATTAGAAACTTTTTGGATACTTTACTGGGTTACATAAATTATGGGCTTATTCCTTGGCCTTAAATTTTCTCAAAGATAATAGAAATAAATATAAATTATACAAAAGTTCTAAAAAAGGAATCTAAGAATATTTGTTAGTCTGTTGCTTGCCCCTAAAAATTATCTGAAAGAGATTTCATTTTTCTAAGCATTCTTTTCCTTTCTTCTAAATCTAGAATTTTAGGAATAAAAGAAAAGAAGCTCCACTGTCCTAATTTTCTACTGGTGACCAAGAGAGAAATGAGGAGAATTTGATTCATTTACAAAAAAAGTAAATATTTTAAAATCCAATAGCACATGATATGTAGCAAACCAGGAATATTTCAGGAAGTAGGTATGCTAGATGGGTGACCAGGCAACAGAAACACCCGAGACACACTGACAGAGACTCAGCAGTAATTCATTATTTGAAGGTTAGATTTTGGACAGTACCATAAGAACAGAGGACTGTTAGTGCCAAAGGCATTTATAGGTCTCCAACTTAGGGATGGACCAGACCACTGATAAAGAGTTATAGACACTGACATAATTTTTTTAAGAAGATATTAGAGTGAAAGAAGTGAGTAAATATTTTTCTAAGTAACAGTGACAATAAAATAATAAAACCATTAAAATGTAAATGTTACCCTGGAATGTATTGTAGATATTGTTCTAAATATTTTCTCCATCTTTATCATTGATTCTGGTGAATCTTACTTCAGATTAATACTCTTACCACCTGTCTACAAAACAGAATTTCTAAAAACAGAAAACTGATGTACAAAAATTATTGCTAAAAATAGATATTTCTACTTGTTTGAAATATAATGGTCCCTGAACCTTAGTGAAATTTGGGAACTGGTAGAAGGATATTGAGAAAATAGATCTTTTTAAAAGCATGGCTAAAAATAGGTGATTTTTGAGAATATGTCAGATTCAGTACCATTTTCTTGAAAACCCAAAACCTTATCTGTTAGAGTCCTGGCATAAAGCATCTGAGAAAGTTATTGCCAAAAGATATTTGCCCATCTCAAAATAAAAAAAGAAAACAATGCTTAGTTTTTGAGATTCTTAGTAATTGAGATTATATTGGATGTGTGAGATTGGTTATATATTGTCAGTAGCAGTGGAAATTCTAAAATTTATGAAATAAAATACACATTGTTGACTGTTATTTCAAACTGAAATTATTGGTTGAACTTAATGACAGTAGGCTTCTTTAAAGTAACTAAGTTGACAACCCAAAAGTAAAAGTCTGTTTTTAAGTTCTTTTCATGTCTTTCACCACCTAAAACATATCTATGCATAATGAACTTTAAAATGCATGCTTTTTATATCCTCTCCCACAGTTATCATTTACAGATTTTAATTTAAGAAAGGAAGTTTGAGGAATAATTTCTAAATAATGTTTGCCCTGCATACACACACACACACACACACACACACACACACACACACACACACACACACACTTTAAATGTGCATCAGGAAACTGTATGAGGGTTCTGTCTTAACATTTATATAGATCAAGTTCTTTTATATCAAAGATTAGTCATTTTAAAAAGTTATTGAAATTAACCAATATCTTAAAATTGTTCTTTAGCAAGCTGACACAATCTAAAATGCCTTCATTTTCAGCCTATATGAAGTTAAGTGTAAACCTTTGTATTGCTTTCTGCTTTCTTTCATGAATAGAATTTAGTTGTACTAAGGTAATGGTGCAAATTTACAGTATCCATAAAAGCACCGTTATTGTATTGCTTTGCCTAATGCATTAGGAAGAGAAGATCACTTGGCAGACACCCACATATCTACAGACGAAAAAAATGCACTAAAATCAAAATTGCATTACTTTTGTAAATATTTGTGTTATATTTTTTATGGCAAATATTAATGGAAAGGATCTCTTAAATAAAAATGAGTCTACCGTTTTCCTTTTGTTGTTGCTGCCCTGATTGTATTTACATCCAGTCATTTATTGCCCATTAAAGAAGTAATGCTATGTTAATGTAAGGGGGAAAAATCAATGCTACTGAGATCAGTAGCTGTGGGGAAACAGTGCAGCAGCTGGTTTGCAAACAGCGAGCCCATATAGATCAATGAAATTACAAGCTGAATCTGCTGATGCTCACAAACTGCTCCAGTGGTGCGCTGTCTAACCTTTTTCAAGTTCAAGAGCTCTAGAAAGCCAGTGATAACTAAATGGAAAGCAGGGCAAAAGCAGCCAGGGGATGGTGACAATGCACCTGAAGTATTTTACTGTGATATGTGATGTTCTACTTTTGTAGCTACCAGGATTACCACATACATTTAACCTATAGAAAAACCCTACAAGCTGTAAGTGAGCCACACAGAGTCTTCACACTCCAGAACATACCTTAAGAGAATTCCTTGACTTGGAACTTCAGAAGGCTAGATGAAACTTCATAAATCTTCT
>PITA01017607.1:0-42816 GCA_004023965.1 Spilogale gracilis | reverse complement strand
AAAGAAAGAAAGAAAGAAAGAAAGAAAGAAAGAAAGAAAGAAAGAAAGAAAGAAAGAAAAATTTTTATGGCAACCAGGAAAAAGGAATTGCTAGTGGTGAAGAGGCAAACAGCCTGGGAGCTCCAGCCACTTGCACCTATTCATTAACTCTAATTTAGAGCATGAAAGGGTAGGCTGAGAAATAAATTCCACCTTTGTAAGCATCATAAAAACAGGCAAGTTATAGGTAAGGATCATAGGAAATAACTTCTGATCTCTCTGAATGAATGAATGAATGAATGAATGAATACTGACCTAAGTACTCAAAAGGTGTCTTCCTGAAAAAATCCCAATCAGCCTGCTCTTTATCTGTGCTCCCTTTCTTGTCAAAAAAAGAGAGAGAGAGAGTAGAAAGAGAGAGAGAAATGAAATATAACCCTTTGGGAAATGTAACAAGACATTTTTAGTACAAGTAATTGTAAATCAAAGACTGGAAAAAGTCTTCTACCTAATTGTCTATTTTACTTTTGAGAAAAGCCATCTTTCTTCTTCACTATTGTTAACCAGTATCTTGACTAATACACACTCTCTGAAGTAATATCAAGTATTTCCTTATTAGCTATTTATTAGTGTTCTCAGATTACTACTAATTATCGATCCTTCTTAAAGGGCACAAGCTTTCTCATAGGTATGAAAGGCAGGTATCTCACTTCATTTCTAGAATTCATCTAAGGTAGAAGATTCTGAGATGTGACTCACATAAAAAAAAGGGTCAACAGAACACAGTTTTTACCAAATATCTTTTAAATAAATTGCATGGGGATAACAGTTAGTTGCAGCTTACTCACCAAGGATTTTCAAGAAAACCAACATTAATTTGGGAAGACCTTTGTAAATTTACAGTCATAAGGTACTTCTTTTTTAGATAAATCATGAAACTAGAATCCAGAAAAATGGATTAAAATAAAACCAATCAATAAAAAACATCTGTAGTTAAGAACATTAATAATCTCAAAATGCAGTGATAATGAAAAACATACACACTTCAGTTCTGTTACTGTTACAGAATTATCTTGGTCAGATGTGCATTACCCAAGAGAGGGGGCCGAATAATGTGCTTGTTTCAATGTCCCTGTCCCATTTGTTTTGGGATTCCATAAGACTGCTATTTTCAATTTACATCCACACATTACTGCCTCTGCCTTTGATCACACAAGTTCCCATTAACTGAAACGCTTTACTATATCTATTCCCTACAAGAAAAATGGCAACCCTCCAACTGAAAGTAATTTTTCTTTTATGTCTACCCAGAGATATACTTATCATCCATGTTTCACAAATAACAAGTTTCCTCTAGAAGAAATGGTCAAGTGAAACAACAGATGTTCTGATTCCTAGGTCAGTGCTTCTATTAGAAAACCTATTTTCTTGTTACTCTATTATGATTATATACCCTAGGATTAGGTTATCAGCTCAAATTAAGTCCCAACATAAGGAAATAAAGTTCTTTCTGAATCCTAGTTTTATTCTTACTAGCTTTATGTCAAAGCCACACTGTGAGCAACCACCTAATCCATCAATCTGAACTTTCTCTGACCAGCTTCACTCCTAGTTAATGCAGATTTGGTCCTGTATTTAATTATCCTAAACTATCCGCCTTCATTAATATACCTAATATTCTGTTTCACTCTGATATTCCTTTACTTCATATCTAGGTCATACTTTCTTTCCTTGTTTTTATACTTTTTCTAGTAACTGTTTTCTCTAACTCTTTCTCCACCTTTGACTTGTCTTCTTTTTTCCTGTTTTTACAAAATTAAAACATGCCTTAAATCTTCAGTATTTCACTCAGTTCCTAAAATTTACAACCTCTCCTCCAACATTTCCATTATTACTAGCTCAGACAGAAGCATAAACTCCAGGACAGTTCACCATAGGCTTTTTTCTTAGAGGTTTACAAGGCTTATTTAAATAAGCATTAGTATGCCATCCACCATCTTATGCAAACTCAAAACCACCTTAAATATTTAAACTTTTAGAGATGACATGTTAAATTTATTATATACACTTATGACTTCAACTGGGGTTTCCTACAATCCTAAAACCACATTCTGACTAACTGAGAAACCTGGTCAGGAATGAATCATAAACTCAAGAAACAGAATTGAAAAGCTTTCAAGAGGATTTAGGGTAACTCTCCATTTAACTGAGGCAGAAGCTGTGGCACAAGTTGGGCAATTTTCTAAATTACTAAAATAATTCAGTAATAAAAAATATCCAGAAACCAAACCAAAATTAAAAGTAGATTTATTCAAAATGTTCATGTACTGAAAGAATTATTTGGAACTTAAAACACATTTTCAACAGAAATAACATTATTGATGCTAACTAAAGGCTTACACACTAGTCCACAATTACATATTTAATGGGAATTCCAGCTATTTTTGAGAATCTTAGAAGTTTTTGGCATCTTATTCTCCTTTTGCTTCTAAGTGTATGCTTTCCTTTTCCTTGATGCAGAAATGACATTAACATTACTCAGCTTCTCAGGTATAACTGCAGTTGTTTTTTGGCTCACAAATCAAATAAAAAAGAGCTTCTCACACCACTTAAAAGAGATTAATATCTAACATTATCAAAGTTTAGATTCAAATTTTAAAATACACAGATGGAAGAGAACACTCATCTGTGTAGAAGACAGTAGTGTTAAAAACTAGTCTGGCAATCAGGTAGACTTATACGTTTAAAATAATTAGATTAATAGAGAATGAAGAGAAAGAACCTGAGAAAATAGACTCCAGAATAGGAGCCAGTAAAATTTTCTGTAAGAGTCCAGATATTTATGGTCCCTACAGTAACTACTCAACTCTGTCAACGTAGTTTGAACGGGGCCGTACACAAAATGTAAACGAATGAGCTAAGCTATATTTCAATAAAACTTTATATATGGACACTGAAATTTGAATTTTATGTAATTTTCATATGTCACAAAATGATTATTCTTCTTCAGCTTTTTTCAATCATTAAAAAAATGTAAGAAGCATTCTTTTTTTTTTAAACTTGAAGGGTTTTTTTTTTTTTTGGTGTGTGTGTGTGTGTGTTTTTAAAGATTTATTTGTCAGAGAGAGAGACAGCACCAAAAGCGAACACAAGCAGGAGGAGTGGCAAGGCAGAGGGAAAAGCAGGCTCTCTGCTAAGCAAGGAGCGCCCACCAAGGTGGGACTTCATCCCACTACCCTGGGATCATGACCTGAGCCAAAGCAAGGTGCTTAAAAGACTGAGCCACCCGGGCACCCCTGTAAAAATCACTCTTAACTCATGAGTCATACAAAAACACATAGCAGGCCTAGATATTACCTGTGGCTTATAGTTTGTCAAGCACTAGTCTAGGGGAGAGTGAGAAAGAAGGAAAGGCAGATTGTACCTGGTTTAATAACTGGGGGGACTATTCATGATTAAACCTAATAAAAAATGCAGCTCCTTTCTACGCATACATTAATGAATCCCAGTTGCAAAGAAACAGGCATATTTCACTGTCCTTAAGATTAAAATAGCTTAGAAACATAATCACTGATTCTGGGCAAAAATCATTCTCCTAATGGTACACTAAGCAAAGATTTAAGTAGATAATTCTTTCTATAGAATTTTACAATTATAGCAGTAGACACATTATTCATTACCATTTTGTCCCTGAGTCTTTCTCCACGGATAAAAAAGTCAGCACAGCCATTCTCTTCTTGGTGAGGGACTTTGAAGACAGTGACGCAGCTCAGTCCACTCCCTCCGAGTGGTAACCATCCACCACTTGAGTCATCCCGGGTCATCACCACAGCTCGCACTCGTGCATAACTATTACTAAAACAGATGCAAAGATTAGAAATTAGGTTTTCCATAAACAAGAAACAGTCAAGCTGTCAGTCTTATTTGAGAAATCAAAGACCACATTAGTTAATGTGTGGTAACTAAAATGTTTCCTCCTTTCATGACAGTCCACAAAGTAACCTACTTGAAAGAGGTAAAAAACAAAAACAAAAACAAAACACACAAACTAACTTAAAAAAGTAACCTTTATCTTGAAGACTAACCTTACAACAAGAGACTGCAGATCTTGTCTTTTTTTTTTTCTTTTAAAGATTTTATTTGACTGAGAGATAGATCACAGGTAGGCGGAAAGGCAGGCAGAGAGAGAGAGGGAAGCAGGCTTCCCACAGAACGGAGAACCCAATGCGGCCTCGATCCCAGGAACCAGAGATCATGACCTGAGCTGAAGGCAGAGGCTTTAACCCGCTGAACCACCAGGTGCCCCGCAGATATTGTATTTCGATTCATCATCTGAGTAGATCGAGCACATCTGCTTGCCATGGAATAAGTTATAAAGGACCCCAGGGACATAAATTGCCAAACTACATAGGCCATCATCAAACTTGTCTATTTATGTCTACCTGTTGAATATAACCAGGACAAATTACTGCTATATTTTAGCACATTTCATTGTGATATCTCTAAGTTTCTAACATTTCTAGATTATAAACAAAATGCTGAAACAAACATACTTAGTACAGATACCATATTTTTCATTTCTAACTGGGACTCTAAATCACACAGATCATATAAAGACAAATGTTCTAGTTCAAGAACTTATCAAGCAAATTCATCTCTTCATGCTCTCTTTTTAGCAGTCTCTAAAGAGACCACATTCTAGTTCTAGCCAGAATCATTTCCCAATATTAACCACAACTGTTCTTTATGTAAAAATCTAAAAAATGTGTCACATAAACTAACAGTCTAGATTACTGATACCTAAGCATTAGGTTCCAAATTTTTAATATAATAATTATTAATGAATTGCTTTCTAAAAGTAGTATACCTTGATAACTTCTTTAAAAAATGTATTAAATATAACTTAAACTTGTCTTGGTTACTATGAATATCAACTGAGTAACAGATCTGTGCTACTTAGTGTGTTTACATGTTCCAAGTGTTAGGTTACCAGTAGTCATCTCTGTTGTCCTAGTCCTTATCTGAAATCCCCCCTAGTTGGCTTTTTTTCCCCACTTCATGTATTTATTTTGTTGACATATACTTTATATAAATATTCATCTTAAAATTTCAATAAATTCTGACAAATGTACATATCTGCATAACCAACATGATAATCAAGACATGGAACATTTTCATGACTCCAGAAAATTCCCTTAAGCCTCCTTCCTATCCATCAATTAGGTAACTACTATTGCATTTCTAATCAAATAATTGGCTTTGACTGTTATGGACCTTCAATATTCATGGAATCAAACAGAATCACCATCTGTACCCTTTTTTTCTGACTTATTTGACTCATTATGTTGTATTAGAAGTTCACTATTTTTACTGCTAAGTAGTCCTCTCACTGAATAAATACATCACAATTCACTTATTCTTTCTTGTGTTGATGGGCAATTTGGATTGTTCCTAGTTACTGGCTATTAGGAATAAAGCTGTTATGTAAATATTCTTGTACAAGTCTTTTTGTAGACATATTGCTTTCATTTCCCTTAACATGGAGGAATGGAACTGAAGGGTTACAGGGTAGTACGTTTAACTATAAAAGAAATTAACAAACTTTTCCCAAAGTTGTTTTATCATTATACATTCCTGTCAGTAATGCATGATAATTTCAATTGCTCCCTATCCTTGCTAATATTTGGTGTTTCCAGTCCTTTAAATCTTACTCATTATATAGCAACCCATGATGGCTTTAGTATCAGTTTCCCTGATTACTCATGGTGTTGAACAAATTTTCATATGGCTATGGGCCATTTATATGCCATCCTCTTTTTAAGTCTTTGGTCATCTTTTATTATTGATTTTTAGATATTCTTTATATATTCTTGGCCCAAGTCTTTTGTCAGAAAGCTGTATACTTTAAAAGCATCATTGCGTTGTGGTGCTGTCTCAAAAACTTACTAACTGTGTATATTTCAAAGTTACTGTATATACCTTTAATAAATATAAACAATTCTTGGCACACAATAAATATTTAAGTATGGATTATAATTACTAAAACAAAGAATTAAAATTGTAGTAGTCATCCTGGTAATTCAGAAGGACCTGGGAAAAGATAATTTTACACAGTCAATCATAATTCTCTATTATTAGGTGTCAAACTAATTCTTTAAGGTAAGCTCTACAACTCTTTAGTTTATAGGTTACTGTTCTAAGCTTTTTATTATTCAGTTATTCAGAGGCTCTGATAACCTTGTCTGGGCCCCATTCTTATCAATTATCAACTCAGAGAACTGGTCAGAGGAGATATGAGTGTATAGGTATAAGATTGGGAGTCCTCCTCTTAAGATGGGCTGGAACAAGTACCTGTACTATAAACATGACATGTATACCAAGAAGCCAGGGAAGCTTGTTACACTTAGAACCAGCTTGGAAGGATAGAATCAATACTAGACAAAGGCCATTTGGTTTGTCAAGAATTTAACCTAAAGGTACCCCAGAAGCATAGCACATAATTTGGACATATTAGGTTCAGGATTAAATGTCTGAACTGAACTCATTCTTTTAAAGGTCAATGAAGTTCAATAAAGTCACAAAGGTAGAACTTGGGTTAAAGCCAAAATTCAGGTTCCCAACAAGCATGTATTTATTTTATTGTAAGATCCTGACTCTTCTCATCTAATTCTGTAGTAAACTGGGAAGTTTAAAAATTTTACCCTAAATTCTATAAGACTTAGAAAACCCAAGAAGTAAAATAACCCGTATTCAGAAGCTCAGGGTACATTTTGACTTCAGAGTACAAGAGTAGTTAATCCCTTTGGGCATAAACTCTTAATTTTTCATCTTTGAATTTTACTAATTCCCATTTACAATTCCTTAATGTTTCTCAGCATATTTTATATTTTAAAAATATAAAAAATTTTTAAATATATTTATATTTAATTTTATATTTTAAAAATATAAAAAATCTATAAATAAGAGCATGAGAAAAGATATAAAAACCCTAAGTAGTTATTTTAGGATGGTGAGGTTTTAGGTATTTTCTCTTCATGTCTGTTTCTTCAAAATTATTTTACAATTAATATTTACAAGTTAAAAGTGATTCAAATATGCAACTTACATTTTAAATATGTTTTGGTTTTACTCAAGATACTGTAAAAATTTTAGAATGTTCTGTGTATGAATGCATTTTTTTCAAAAAGTAACCCTACCATAATTCTCTTTGCTAACCCAAGTACTTTGTTTTATACTTTATAAAGTGCCACTTAGAAGACACATATTGTCTGTTCTAGAAAAATCTGGTAAAAGATCTCTTTAGCAGAAGACTAATAAGGCTGCCTGATTTACTGTTCACTTCAATACAATAAGTTTTAAAGCTGACCAGTAATTTACATACTTCTTTTAATCTCATGCTTTCAACTATACCAAATATGTCATTATTTCCCATATCTATTCAAGCGGATCCTTCAAGCTTTAAAGCATTCCAGGAGCTCACGTAAATCTATATTCCCCCTACCAGAGCCTTCATTAGTTTATAATTTAACAACTCAGCTACCAACTTTAGGACCTAAGACTAGAATATGTACCATAAAATTTTTCAAGTTGTTCAATAAATGTGTGGGATGGGGTTTTGTTGTTTGTTTTTAAAGACAGATCTTCCTTCCTGCCAAGGTTAATCTTTTCACCTGTGCTTTTAGTTCTTATAATTTTTACCTTCAAATGTCT
Organism: Spilogale gracilis; assembly: GCA_004023965.1. NCBI lineage: Eukaryota > Metazoa > Chordata > Mammalia > Carnivora > Mephitidae > Spilogale > Spilogale gracilis. The sequence goes on along the minus strand of PITA01017607.1, from coordinate 35,127 downwards.
TCTTTTCCCAAATAAAAGACAAATCTTTTGTCTAAAACATGCAATCTCACCTAAAGACTAATGGCAGCTCTTACAAATTGTCATATCAGCCTTGTGGCAGAGTAAAATTTGTACTTGTGATCCTTAGATAAAAGTGATTTTAGAGCAAGGAATCAAACTGTATTATTCTATTTAAAATAATAATACACATTTTTCCCTGATCTTGTAAACAACAGAAGCCCATTTTAGTAAATGTGGAAAATAGAGAAAAATAATACTTGCCATCACAGAATTAAAATCTTAAGAACTTGTTGGATTTTACTCTCTGTGTATCATATTTATAAACTATTAGTCTGAAACGACAGCTATTTATGATGACAGTTTATTCTTATTGCTAAGAATCCAACACTTTCCCTCTTGAGCTGCTTTAAATACTTAGTTGAAAGGCACTTTTTTCAGTGATTTTTCTTAAAAAGGGTCAATAAAACTTTTAAAAAAAAAAAAATCTGACACTGACCACTTCTTTAATTTTCTGAAATAGTTCAAACTAAAGCTCTATTCTTCCCTGTGGTAGTGGGTACACAATAACCAACTTTTCAGCCTAGCTTTTATTGTAATGAAATGAAGAGGCTCTTATTGAAAAAAACATAGCTGGGTTTTCTTATCTTATTCAAAATCTAAATTGCATCTCAACTGCTAATCTCTGATCTCATCTGAACAATTATTTCAAATATAACCTTTCAGCTATAGTCAGTAAATTAGGAAACTAATGTAGACGTCCAGATGAGAGGTAATGCTGGATTGGCCTTGGGTGATAATAATAGACAGAAGAGGAATGAACTGATTTGGGTCTGTTTCGGTGGAAGGGCCAAGAGGATTTACCGATTGGTTTAAGCAAGTGTGCTAAATTATCTAAAATTCTTAGTCACCATGACGTTTACTTTCTAAAATTTTTAACTGGTACTTCAGTGAAGTTAAAGGCAAAAGAAGAGAACCAAACATGAAGATATGAAACACATTCCTGTACAGCAAAAATACCATAAACAATATTTTTGAAAAGGAGTAACAAATTGAGGGGGAAAATGTATAGCCTATACCTATTAGCTTTTTATTGTTGCCATAACAAATTACTGAAAACAGTGGCTTAAAACAACACAAATTTATACATTTCTGGGCACTGGAAGTCTAAAGGGCTTCACTGGGCTACAATTAAGGTGCAAGCAATGTTGCATTCCTTTCAGGATAATACAGAAGAGAATATGTCTCTTTGTCTTTTCCAATTCCTAAAAGTCACCCGCTTCCTTGGACTGTGGCCTCCTTCCATTCTCAAAGCCAGGAACATTGGTTCTCTCTCATCCTTCTGTAGTCACATCTCTCTCTGACCACAGTCCCACTGTCAGGAAAAGTCTCCTCTTTGAAGAATGCAATACTATGCAGCCAGAATAAAAACGAGGAAGCTCTTTACAGTTGTCAAGTGAGCTGATCTCTAATTTTTTTTTGGTTTTGGAATTTTTTTAAAGGTACATAAATACATCAAGTATGCTATCATTTGTGAACACACACACACACACTTGCATATGAATAGAACAGAGCTGAATAACTTTCTTTAACAAGGGAAAAAGAGAAGTACAAGAGTAATTTTCCTTTCATTAAATGCTCTTTTATATTTTTTGAATTTTGTACTATATGTATGTATTAGCCTTTATTCAAAAAACCTATTTACCAAACTCTTACACTCACTCACACACACACACACACACACACACACACACACACACACTTCTTATGGGTTACAATCTCAAAATGGTACTTGTCTCTGTAACAAGAGTTTTTGTACACTTGTCATTTATACTACAACAATGAATTTTTAGTGGACTGCAGATCAATTTTAACAGCCTTCTTGCCCTCCCTGATGTTAAAACCTGCCCACCCTGCACACTAATCCCTGCCAAGAACCTGAAAGAATCAGTATCACTGTTCCCACCTATTTACAATGTGTAATTCTCCCTAATAATAGAGACTTGTTTAAATATAGCCTAGCATCTCAGCCCTCTTCACATGCCATAGAATATCCCACAAAATACATATGCATGTATTTCTTCTAAAGATACTGGGCTCATTAAGGAAATAAAGACATGCCTGAAAAAAGTTGGATATTCTCATGATGGATGCACAAATACTGGGTATATTATGAGGAGAAATACAATCACAGAAGGTGAAAGGCAAGGGGGGGAATTCTCTAGTCTTCATAAGTCCTGCACCTCAGATCAAGGTTTTGAGAAGGAAAGGCTTGCGAGCGATTCCTGGGTGGTAGCAGAAAACTGATTTCTGTCCTTTGAAAGCAGACATCGGTGTAGCAGAGAGATATTCTTACAGACTTTCAAGATGAAGACAGACAATCTCTAAATTATAATACATTACCTAGTTTTATTTCTTACTTTCCAAAATGTCTTCCCTGGTGCCTATCATTAGGTCAAGTATCTCCTATAAATGTTTCCATCATGTAAAGTGTGAGTAGAAGACTCAAAATAATTCATACTTGATAGTTAGTTGTGGCTAATAATTCCTATTTAAAACAAAAAGGAGACACTGATTTAGGTAAGGTACATGACATCCTTGTGTGTACCACTATGTAATTACATGATTAGTTCCTTTTACCAGGTAGGAAGGCATAATAACCTATTTCTCTTATTTCTCGATGTCTTTAGCAAAATTTTATTGCCTGATCTTATCAGTGCTACCAAAAATACTAATGAAAAATTTGTGGGTTTATGATGAAGAGGAAGTAATTGTCATCTAAGTGCATCAGGTCAATACCAAGAACATCTGGTGAGAGACTACCCCTTCTCTCCGGTCTGTTAGGGAGAGTCAAATGACACATATGAGGAAGTAAGTCTTTCATTACCAATATTAATAAGATGTTTTCACAAAGAAATCCAGCAGACTCCTTTATATTTAGTACCCCCAACTTTTGAGTATGTTGCCCACTCCTTCTATATTGTTTTGTACATGTAACCTTATTTAGTAGAGGTGATGAGCATTTACTTTTTCAAATGTACCTGGAAGCCAGTATTGAGAGTGAAGCCTTACCCATGCTGAGAAGGTATACAGTGCCTTCGCACTTAATGGCAAGGAACAGAGGAATAACGGGGGTAAGATGACAAGCCTGCATATCTAAGATACTAATTCTTCACTGATTATGCAAACAAGCTGAGGATGTTAAAAAGATATGGCGTTAGTGGCAGGGACCAAAATTAATCAGCAGAATAATCTCTTGAGAAAAAGGAAATATCTCTCCACAGAATATTTTAAAAAATCACCAACATGAGTATCTGACAATCCTGGATATGCCCAACACTTGAAAGTCCTAGGAGAACCTCCATAAAATAGGTATTTAATAAATGCTTGTATAAAATTGAATCCAGAAATAAAAAAAAAAAATCAGATGAAGAAGCATGAAGAATGCTCAACAATTCTTACAAATACCTACGAAGAATGCTTTTTAAAAAACCTTTGAAGAATGCCTTTAAAAAAAAAAGCTGACAGCTCAAGACGATTTAAACACTTAATCATATGAGAATCTAGTCAAAATTCAGAAGTCTTCAATGATGTAGGTACATAATTACACAATGTTTGTAATACTTCATCCTATAGAAAAAAGTTTAGAGGTTCTCTAAAAATGCCATACTAATCTGAAAATAGAAAGTATAATGGCAAATAGCTAACCCTAATTGTGTAATTGCAGGACCTTTGAGAATTTCAGGCATTATTCCTTCCAAATGCAACATAAATGAATTAAATTTTCACTGAAAATGTAATACCCTACAGCAGTGCGGTGTAACAGAAATATAATGCAAGCCATATAAGTAATCTTCAATTTTCTGGTAGTTACAATAAAAAAGCAGAAAAAGTAGGCTAACGGTGAAAACACAGAGAAGGTGAGCTTCAATGGCCCAGCCCTCAACAGAAATACTAAAAAGCAGATCAAATAGAATCAACTTTGTCAGAACTCCAGAAAATAGTCAAAGGCTTACAGTGACCAAGCAAATGCTAAATCTAAGGGCAACTTGAGAATGGTAGGGAATCTTTGTAGCACTTGCCCTTGGCCTAACCCCACTCCCCAACCCTACCCTCAGAGGTGGTCTTAAACATGGAAATCTGTGTTCTCAGAATGGGATCCTGGTGCCCGGTTCTGGAGAAGGCAAAGAACTGCATCCAGAGCTCTGTGAAGGACTCACATAAGGTGCCTGCATTCCTCAAAGACATCATAAGGCAAATGAACAACCAGCTCCTGTCAAGGGCAAAATATTACAGATGGCCAGTAATAGATGGACCAAGAGCCTGGGAGGAAAAGCTGGGAGAGTTTCTTTAGGGAATTAGAGCAATCAAAACAGTTATAGACTGGAGAATTTAGAAAGCGACATGCACAGCCAGGACAAAGAAGTTCTGAAAGACTTAAGTTTTTATCTTGGGCTGACCTCTAAGCTCAGCACACATGGGAAGTAAAGGGTAAGGCAGCTATGAATAGCTTGGCTAAGCACTGAAGAAGTGCTATGATACAGAGATAATCTGTTAAGACTAGGAGAGTTTTCTTTCTTTCTGTTTTTTCTTTCATTTTAAGCTCTTGGAGTTCAAGGAAATCTCTGTCAAAACATGAGATGACCCCAGGTTATAGGAAGAGAGACTTCAGAGACCACACATGGCAAAGAATAAAGACTTAAGTTTAGAAAATTAAACAAACAACTATAGCTCACTACCAGCAACAAACCCTGAAGAGTGGGAAGAAAGAATCTGATTTCCTGCGTTACCACTTTATAATCTTAATACTGTTCAGTTTTCACCAAAAATTTACAAACCATAAAAAGAAACAGGAAAGTCTGGGTCATTCACAGAAGAAATTAACAGAAACTGTCCCTCAGAAAGAAGACATTGGACTTAGTAGACAAACATTTCAAATAAACTGTCATAAATATACTCAGAGTAAAGAAAATGATGAAAATTATATTATGAGCAAAGAGAAAATATTAATAAAGAAACATTACAACAGGTGCCTGGGTGGCTCAGTCAGTTAAACTTCTGACTCTTGGTTTTGGCTCAGGTCATGATCTCAGGGTCCTGGGATCAAGCCCCACATCAGGCTCGACACTCAGAAGAGTCTGCTTGCAGGGCGCCTGGGTGGCTGAGTTGGTTAAGCAACTGCCTTCGGCTCAGGTCATGATCCTGGAAATCTGGGATCAAGCCCCGCATCGGGCTTCCTGCTCTGTGGGAAACCTGCTTCTCCCTCTCTCACTCCCCTTGCTTGTGTTCCCTCTCTCGCTGTGTTTCTCTCTCTGTCAAATAAACAAATAAAATCTTAAAAAAAAAAAAAAAAAAGAGTCCACTTGATTCTCCTCCCCTCCCTAAAATAAATAAATTAATTAAAAAAAAAAAAAAAGAAGAAGAAGAAGAAGAAAAAGAAAAAGTATAGAAAGGTACCCAACAGAGATTTTGGAATTGTTAAGTATAGTAACTGAAATGAAAAACTCACTAGAAGGTTTAATAGAAGGTTTGATCAGGAAGAAGAATCAGTGAGATTAAAGGTGGATCAACCAAAATGATCCAGTCTGAGCTGGAGAAAGAAAAATAAAGAAAAATGAACAGAAAAATAAACAGAGCTTAAGAATTTTGTGAGGCACTATAAAATGTCCCAACATACATGTAACGGAGAATCTCAGAAGGAGAAAAAGGAAACAGGCAGAAAGAATATTTGAAGAAATGGAAAAAAAAAGAAAAACCTTTACAAATTTGATAAAAGACTTAAATCTACACATCCAAGAAGTTAAACTCCAACAAAAGACAAAAAAGAGGTAGTTTTGAAACTGAGACACATTATAATCAAGTTGTTAAAAGATAAAAAGTCTTGAAAGCAGCAAGAGAAAAACTACTCATCATATACAAGGATTAGCAACCCATTTCCCCCAGAAAACAATGGAGGCCAGAGGCAGTGGAATGATGTAAAGTGCTGGGGGTGGGGGGATGTTAACCAAGAACTCTATATACAAACTATCCTTCAGAAATGAAGAAGAAATTAAGATAACTAAAAAGCTGGGCGCCTGGGTGGCTCAGTGGTTTAAAGCCTCTGCCTTCAGCTCAGGTCACAATCCCAGGGTCCTGGGATCAAGGCCCGTATCGGGCTCTCTGCTCATCAGGGAGCCTGCTTCCTCGCCTCTCTGCCTACTTGTGATCTCTCTGTGAAATATGTAAATAAAAATCTTTAAAAAAAAATTTTTAAAAAAAGGATAACTAAAAAGCTGAGGGAGCTGCCACTAGTAGTAGATCAGCTGTACAAGAAGTGCTAAAAAGAATCCTTCAGGATGAAATAAAAGGACACTAGGCAATAATTCAAAACCATATGAAGAAATAAAGAATTGTGGTAAGGGTTACCACAGAGGGAAATATAAAGCCATTATTATTCTATTTTTGGTCTGTAGATTCTTCTTTCTAAGAATTATAAATCCGTATTAATGGGCACATTAATGTATGAAGATGTGAACTGTGACAATAACAACATACAGTGGATCCGTACAGAAGGGCAGCTTTTACGTGCTATTAGAGCTATGCTAGTATCAATTTAAACTTAATTTTTTATAAATTAAGATGTTAACTGTAATCTCCATGTTAACCACTAAGAAAATATCATATATACACACACACAGACACACACAGAGAGATAGATATATACACATATTAAAGAATTGAAAATACACTATAGGGGCGCCTGGGTGGCTCAGTTGGTTGAACAACTGCCTTCAGCTCAGGTCATGATCCCAGAGACCAGGGATCGAGTCCCACATTGGGCTCCCTGCTCGGCGGGCAGCCTGCTTCTCCCTCTATCACTCCCCCTGCTTGTGTTCCCTCTCCGGCTGTGTTTCTCTCTGTCAAATAAATAAAATCTTAAAAGAAAAAAATACACTATAAAAATAAAATACACAAGAAAGGAAAAAAGAAATGAGAAATAGAAAAGGTATAAAATATATAGGAAACAAATGGCAAACAGACAGAAGTACTTCATTAACAACAATCACATGAAAGTGAATTAAATGCTGCCAATCAACTGGCAGACAGAATTTTAAAAAAAACATCATCCAACCATATACTGTCTACAAAAGACTCACTTCATATCCAAAACTATCAACAGGTTGAAGAGAACAGATGGGAAAAAAAATATTCCATGAAACAATAACCAAGAGAGCTGGGATGGCTATATTAATATCAGAGAAAATAGTCTTAAAGTAAAAAAAAAAGTTATAAGAGAAAAAGAAGGTCATTACATACTGATAAAAGGGTCAGTTCATCAAGAAGTTGTAGTAATTATAAATATATATGCACCAAACAGGAGAGTCCCAAACTATAAAAGTAAATACAAAAAAAAATGGAGAGTAGATCTGCAATAATAGTTGAGGACTTGAATACCACGCTTTTAATATGAATATATTATCTGTAAAAAAAACAATTAAGCACCGATATGCACCAATGTGCAACCTTACAAACAATACCTTAAGTTAAAGAAGCTATACACAAAAGGTCACACTAATTATTTGATTCTGTTTATATAAAATAACCAGAAGAAGTAAATCTATAAACAGAAAATAGGTTGCTGTTGGCCTGCAGGCTGGGGAGTAACTGCTTAATGTATATGAGGTATGTTTTTAGGGTGATGAAACTATTCTAAACTAGATAGAAATGGTGGTTGCACAACACAGTGACTGTATTAAATACCATTATATTGTACAATTTAAACTGGTTAAATATGTCATGTGACTTTTTCCTCAATTTTAAAAAAAGGGAAAGGAGGTAAAATAAGTGTATATTTTAATTAATCCAACATATCCAACATAATGTCATTTTAATAAGTACTCAATATAAAATAATGAGAATTTTCCACTTTTTTCATACTAAGTCTTTGAAATTTCATGCTCATTTTTATACACAGGACATGTCTATTCTGACTAGTGCTCTACAGTCATACGTAGCTAACAGCCACCATGTTGGACAGGAAATCTAACAAAAAGGCTACAAAAATAACTTGTCATATGAGCATATATTGAAAGAAAATATTCTTAAAACCTGGAATGCTCACTTCTCTCATACAACACCTGGAGCTAATCCCCAATTGCCTTCTCTCTATTATAAACTGAAGTAGCCACCAAAGAAATATATACATGCATATTCCTACCTTTCATTTTATTTTCTCTTCTGGAATGCTCTTTATAGCAATATAAAAGACCCATAGCTAATATTTGTTTTACCTTCTAGAGGCTATAAAGGCTTCTCCTTCTGGTGAATACGGTCTAGTTATAATCTCCATCTTTCATTATGCTAGTTATGATTCCTCTAGCATTGCCTTGTATCTTTTAGGTTTAACCTTCTCCCATTTACCACATCTTAAATTTCCTATACCACCCATAGTGCCTTGAACAAACCAAGAACTTGATTTGACATTCATCATCGTCCTGTACCATCATAATTCTCTTCTACTACAACTAATGAACACTATTGCATCTACAGGTCATGATAAAAGCAAAGAACACCTGCAACATCTATCCTCTAATCAAAGTCCACACAATGTGAACTAGCTACCTAGCACCTTGAACTCAAGAAAACACAGCACAGGACACACAGCAGAGCAACTTCAAGACTCCTCTTCAGCAGGGGTCCTCACAGCGATTCAGAGCCTATTCTTTAGCTCTTTAACTGATAGTTCAATTGTGAGGGAATAAACTCATATGGGTATGAAATCATGAGTGTATAGAATCATTGCTGGCTTAAAAGCTCCACACAGAAACCGAAATTTCTGATAACAGTATCACGGACATAGCTTCTTGGCAGTCCTAGAAAGGGATATACCCAGGTAAAAGAATACACCATGCTCAGGGTGGAGTAAAGCTTTGCCTTTCCACCCAGTATAGCTCATTCCGAATTTTCCCAGTTCATATGTTGTTAACTAATCAGCACGGATGCCTAATAACATACTCACATTCCACTTTCATCAAGATTCCAGAGAACCAGAGCTTAAAAAATTAACACCAAATCATTTTCCATAAAGAAGGAGAATGGAGGGGGCACCTGGCTGGCTCAGTCAGAAGAGCATGAGACTCCCGATCTTGGGGTCAGAGTTCCAACCCTACACTGGGTGTAGAGATTACTTAAATAAGACTCAAAAAGGTGGGGGGCACCTGGGTGGCTCCGTTGGTTAAGCGACTGCCTTCGGCTCAGGTTATGATCCCGGAGACCCGGCATCGAGCCCTACATCGGGTTCCCTGCTCGGCGGGAAGCCTGCTTCTCCCTCTCTTACTCTCCCTTCTTGTGTTCCCTCTCTGGCTGTGTTTCTCTCTAGTCAAATAAATAAAAAAGAATGGATTTGGTTGTTTTTATTATTATCTAAAACAGATTAACTGCCAATTAGATGAGGACATTTACATATATATTATTTAAAGAGGTGCTTAATCATTGTAATTCATTCTATTACTATTAGCTATCAGAATATGGGTATTGCCTCATTATATATAACTTACTCATTATAATAATATTCTAACTGTATAAGAATAAAATCAGTAAAAAATGACCTTAATATTTCTTACACATATATGTATTAACAATCTGAGCTGTAAATCTGAAAAGTACTGTTGCATCTTATTTAAAAAGTGTACTGTCAGAGCACCTGGGTGGTTCAGTTAGTTAAATATCTGCCTTCAGCTAAGGTCATAGTCGCAGGATCCTAGGATCAAGTCCCGTATCAGGCTCTCCCTCTTCCTCTGCCTCCATTCTGCCTACTTGTGCTCTCCCTCTGTGTCAAATCATAAATAAAATATTAAAAAACATATATTTTTAAATAATATAAAATAAAAAGTGGACTGTTAAGGAACATGTTGGGATAATATCAAATACGTACGTACTGCAGTTGTGGGGAGAGAAAAAGCAGGAGAGGAAGTTTATAAGACCTGTCAGTCAATTTGTATTGGCACTAAGTAGATTTTAAAAGTGGAAAGGCAGGACACATGCTCCTCTGACTCAAGCATTCTAACGAAAAAGTCTGGCAGCTGACACTGAATCCAAAGAACAGGGATCCCTCTGGGGATCAAAACAAAGACACTTGATAACATTTCTCCAATTAAGATTAAAATAACTTAGATGCAGTTGCAGAGCTAGTTTTTCTTACAGTGAGATTTCCTTAAACCCTCATTTTTTTCATACCCAATTACATAGATAGTAAGTGACAGAGCAAGTATTTAAATAAAGGTCTGAATAGAAAGCCTGCTTTTTATCATCACTTAAAACCAAGCCAGTGCATGGTTGATATGACTTACTGATAAAAAATAGTATTTACATTATAAGTATACATCTACTCAATAAATGTTTACCTCAAGTTTCTAAGCTTTAGGATTCTCATAGAATAAGATGCTATCTATTTCTCTTGCACATGTCTATTTACACACATAACCCCTGCCTGCAAGTGGACACAATATACACCTGCCAATATGGGTATTTTAGACTAGCAGGTAATTCCTGCTATTATGCTGTTTGAAGTGAACTGACAAGGCTACCAACTAAAAGCATTTTAATTTTAAATAAAGGTAACTTCATTTTAAAGTTGGCTCTAGGGGTGCCTGGGTGGCACAGCTGGTTAAGTGTCCAACTCTTGCTTTCCACTCAAGTTGTAAACTCAAAGTCGTGGGATGGAAACCTGCATCGGGCTCCATACCCAGTGTGGAGTCTCCTTAAGACTCTCCCTCTCCTTCTGCACCTCCCACACCACGCTCACTTCCTCATGCTCTAATATAAGTAAATAAATCTTAAAAAAATAAGTTAGCTCTGGTTAAGATCCGTTATTTATCTCCTTCACCTCATTAGCTCCAAATGCACAACATCCTTATAGTTATAGCAGAAACATCCTCTTTCTTCTCAGAGTTCAAAAGTCCTGGAATTGCTGGATAATTCCTACAAAAATCATACCTAAAGTGTCGATCATGCAACTCAAACCAAAGGCCTCAAATTAAAGGGATGATTCTCCCCAAAAAGTAGGGGAGCTCGTCTTCTTTTTTAAGGGTTCCTCTTTCTTTCTTTTTTTTAAAAAAGAGTTTATTTTATTTATTGACAGAGAGAGAGATTACAAGTAGACAGAGAGGCAGGCAGAGAGAGAGGAGGAAGCAGACTCCCTGCCGAGCAGAGAGCCCAATGCAGGCCTGATCCCAGGACCCTGAGATGACCTGAGCTGAAGGCAGAGGCTTTAACCCACTGAGCCATCCAGGTGCCCTTGCGCTCGTCTTTTAACAGAAGAAGAATCAAGTTACTGTTGGGATACTAAAATAAAAGACAGCCATTACAATGCTGAAGAAGGAAACATGGGAGTGGATTCAAGGTAAAAGTCATGTAAAGCAGGTGGAACATGATGAAAGAAGACTAAGAGTATGCAATGTTTATGTTATTCCTGTGTGAACTGGAAGATTACTAAAGATGACAAAAATTAGACTCAACAGGAATCCTACTGGTCAAGGCTTTGCATATTCAAAAGGGAACTATTCCAGGCTTCTGAGCCAGGGGCATATCATTAAATTGGTATATAAGAATAATTTTATTTAAAAAGAGGATCAGGAAAGCTTGGAAGAGTCAGGAAGCAAAGACAGAATGGCAGCTGGGAAGATGCTATCTGAATTCAAATACTATTTCAGTAATGAACCTTGGGAATACAGCAATGTCTTTACACAGAGAAGTACAAGGCATAGAATAAATACTATGAAAGAAACAGGGAATACAAAAAATACAGGAGTCAAAGATAAGGCTATAAACTTGTAAAGATTCAGTGTAGTGCGGCTGCATGCAGTGGAAGGGATGTAGAAAAGTCATCATTCTAGCATAAGAGTTTCACTGTCAAGTGTAGTAAGAACATTCAAGAAGAATAACTAAAAAGCCATGGCAAGCATTAGTAATTCAACAGTTCCTAGCATATAACAGATTTAAAAAAAAAAAATCAAATGGATGGATGGATTGGATGTCCTCCATAAGTCAAATAATATATTGAACAAAAAGTATGCAAAGATGAATAAAAACATAGTGCTTATTCTCAAAGAATTTACAGTCCAACTAAATAGAATAAACAATAAGGAAAATGACTGTTTTAAACAACCATTAGGGTTCAGAGGAACAAGTGATTAATTCTGGAAATGGAGCTCTGAAAGTGAATCTGAAGCCTGCATAAAAGATAAGTAGAGGGGTGCCTGAGTGGCTTGATCATTGGGCATCTGCCTTCAGCTCAGGTCATGATCCTGGAGTCCTGGGATCAAGCCCCACATCGGGCTCCCTGCTCAGTGGGAGGCCTGCTTCTCCCTCTCTCACTCCCCCTGCTTGTGTTCCCTCTTTGGCTGTGTTTCTCTCTGTCAAATAAATAAATAAAATATTTTTTTAAAAAAAGATAAGTAGAATATGTTACTGAGACTGAGCATGGGAGAAATACTCCTTTTAAGGAAGAGAGAAGTCAGTGATTGGGGTCACAGTACTTACGGTAGGCAGGAAATTTTGAGGAGTAAAGTGTAATGAAAGCCAAGACAATAGTTTCTGTCTTAAAATGTGAAAAAGGCTCATTTTTTTTCGTTTGTTTGTTTAAAGATTTTATTTATTTATTTGACAGAGAGAGATCACAAACAGGCAGAGAGGCAGGCAGAGAGAGAGGAGGAAGCAGGCTTCCAGCAGAGCAGAGAGCCGGTGCGGGCCTTGATCCCATGACCATGAGATGATGACCTGAGCTGAAGGCATAGGCTTTAACCCACTGTGGCACCCAGGCACCCTAAAAGAAGCCTAGTTTACTGAAAGCACAATTTGAATGCAAAAGTACTAATGGACTGATACAATAACTGAAACACTCATTTCTCCAATAACAGAGAATTAAAGTTATAATTCAGATTCTGTTGATATCTTTTTTGTTAAACCAAATCATTTTAAGGAAGTCTGCCTTTTATAAAGGAATAGCTATAAAATAAATGTCTGAATTTTAGATCTCTTCTCCTTTCATGAATGAAACTCAGATTCAGCCTATACTAATAACTGTAACATAGTTCTTGAGCAGAAATTAAAAAAACAAACCTAAATGAGCAAAGATTACTGCTTTAAGTGTGTATAATACTTGCAGTGGTGGAGACTATGGACATCTAAATAGGGAATACTTAACACTCCACACTCTACTCCAGCACTACCTTATAGGAATGCAGGCTCAATATCATGAGAATGTTTTGATCTTTTTTTGAGAAGATGGAAATCTTGCCCATATGAAATCTGAATTCTTAAATATTGGTTTATTTATGTGTGGACTAATTTTACCTAAAGTTTTCATCTTCTCTTTTAGACAAACAACTATTCTTGAGTTCAACAGAAATATAAATTATGTTTATCCATTTTTACCACTACATTTCTCTTTCTTTTTTAAACCAGAAAACTATACCAAAAAAATAGCATGTTTTGGGATCTCCTCAATAATGCAAGCAACAAGAAAGACAGATTAGTCAATCAGTACTTTATTCTTCATTCCTTAAACTGTCACTTAATACATTTTTCATTTTAAAGCGCTAAATACACTTCACTCTTAAACATGAAATAAGAAATTTGTATAATCTCAACAAACTCATTTAATAATAAGCACAGAGGTACAGGAATAATGGACAAACCTGTACTAAATAAAAACGCCATTGGTTCAATGACTCCCAAACTCATATCTCAGTACTGGCTCTGAGGATTATCTGGGGAACTTTTAGAAACAGATTCATAAGGTCCACTCCCTGATTCCTAAGGGATGAGGCTTAGGAAATCTGTATTTTAAATTTCTAAAGTAGTTCTGATATGTAGCTATATCTGGGAATAGCTACTTATTCAAAATATTTAAACTATAAAGCCTTAATTTTGAATAAATTAATTGAAAACTTGCCACTATAAAAACTTTATCCAGAATTTTTTTTTCTATCACTTCAGGCAATATACACAATAACTTTAATCTTATTATAATCTTAAAAATTAAATTTCAAAGGAAAGCACTAACAAAGGAACTCAAGAGTCAAAGCAAAATCATTCACTTAAGATAGCTTGGCAATCTAAAATCTTTTAGTAGCTCCTTACCATAGTTTCTAAGACTATATCTCTGATTCCTCTCCTAGCTCACTATCTCCAACAACAGAGTTCTTTCCAATCTTAAAGGGCTTCCTTCCACAACAGTCTCTGTATTGTTTCCTTTACTTGGATGCTCCCCGAGACATTCAGACCCTGAGCCTTCCTCCCTAAGTAAATAAGCTAAAATGAATCCTCCTCCTCAAAGCTGATTCACCCAATCTAAAATAGTCCCAATATCCAGCTTCCCTCCATCCTATTCTACAAGTTTTTTTTAAAGATTTTTTTTTTTATCCATTTATTTGAGAGAGAGAAAGAATGCTTGGAGCTTGCAAGAGAAAATAAGAGTGGAGGGAAGGGGTAGAGGGAGAGAGAGAAAGAGACTCCACGCTGAGCAGGGAGATCGAAGACTCCAGCATGAGGGGGGTGCCGACTAAGGGGCTTCATCCCAGCACCCTGGGATTTTGACCTGAGCCCAAGGCTTACCAATTGAGCCACCCAGGCGCCGCTTCCCTCCATCCTATTTTATTACACTCTGTTTCTTCTCCTGGTTTCATCTTCCTCATAATGCTCATGACTATCTGAAATTATCTTATTTACTTACTTCTTTAGGTATTCATTGTCTCCTCTTAACAGAGTTTATGTTCCATAAAAGCAGGGATTTGTTTTCCTTACTTTTATATAGAACAGAGTATTATTGGAGATACAATAAGTACTCAATATGTATGTTATTGTTGAATAAATGAACAGAAAAATATACAAACTCCTAATCTTGCTCTCAATTTACTGATGTGATATATCAATAAGCCTCTATGAAAACAAAAAAGTGTCTTATAAAATTTTACTCCTAAGCAAGATTAAATGTTCTAACCTTCCTTCTTGGCTCCCTTCCTACAGAAACAGTCATTCCCCTGTATCCTTTTGTTCAAGTAATTTTGACTTGGGGTAGGTAAACATAAGAGACTCCAGAAGCAGCAACTCTAGTGAAATAGAGAGCTACAAGCAAGTACCTTCTTAAAACCTAAGCAAAATCCCCAAAATATAGACATTTTCTCAATTATGTGTCATTCAAAGAAGACTACCTGAGATTTCAGAGTGATGGGTCTTTCCAGGAACCAGGTGTGCTCTGGATCCTAAGAAAGTGAAGGATGAGTAAAGGTTAATTAGAGATGGTTGTCAGGGGGGTTGGGGACCCAGGGGGAGTTAAGGAAGGGAAAGAATGGTTTTCCTGAAAGACTACTTTACGCAAGTGGCACTGCTTTCCTCAAGAAGTTCACCATCTGAACAGCATTATTAAACAGCATTACAGACAATACAAGGAGCAACATGACAAATGTGCTTATGAATGAAAATACACAGAAACATAGGAACAGCTGAATCTTAAATATAATGTTGATAAATTTAATAAAGTGAACAATATTATTTTTAAATAGATATTTACATATTGTTTTATATCCCAAGAGTCAAATGCTGAAAAAAGAAACTAAACTGGAAATAAAGGGCCAGTTTCAGGAAAACTTTATTACCTTCAAGAATGCTTAGGAAAAAAATGAAAACTCCACACATCAGTTCTTGAAAATATACTTGGTAAAGACTTATTAGAGAGGTACTTCCTTGGGCACATGAGTGGGTGAGTCTAGTTAAGTGTCTGCCTTCCACTCAGGTCATGATCCCAGTGGGACAGAGCCCTGCCTATGGCTCCTTGCTCAGCAGGGGAGTCTGCTTCTTCCTCTACCTCTACTCCTCCCCCCACTTGTACACTCATGTGTGCATACCCTCTCTCTATCAAATAAAATCTTAATTAAAAAAAAAAAAGGTATTCCTTAACATGCGAAAGGCTACTGAAAATAGAAAAACTACTGCAGTAGGAGGGTGAAGGGGAAAAAAACTCAGTAGTTACTATCATACAACAAAGTGAAACACCTAAGGCATTTCTATTATAGCCAGATACAGGACAGTAATGGGGAAATTTAAAGAAATTAAAGTTGCAATAATATAATTAAAGAGGAGGGCAGAAAAATGTGTTGATTAAAAATGACCATTATTTTCAGATTATATGATTGCTCACCTAAAAAATATAAATCGAAATTTTTATTAGAAAAATCAAAAGGACTTTTGGTTTCTACACCAGCTTGAAAGAAGCTTGAAATTCACTGGTGTGTGCAAACTGAAAAGTCAACAACTCTTCTTAGAGCTGTAAAAGAAGTGAAGTCACAGAGCAAACCACTGCCCCCAAAATTACAGAGGCAGACAAATACAAGGAATCACAACTTACTGGAGCAGAAAAAACAAGAGCAGAGAGAGAGACCTCTGCAGGAAATAGTGGTGGGGTAGGGAAACCTGACCTGAATTACAACTGACAAACTGCTGGAGACTCAGTGTGTACAACCGTGAGATAAAAATCTCCAAAGGGAACCAGTCACTGGAGTTCCCCACACTTTGAGTTTTACCTCCTGGAGCCCTACTAAGTCCTCATGGTCAATAACAGAGAAAAATCCCTTGATGTTTCCAGAAGAGAAGGGGAAATGGAAGCAGTCTGAAATACACCAGAGCATTCTGGTTTTCCTAACAAAATTTGCTCTCAGGAGAAATTATTTAAGCAGAGCCTAACCTGAAGTTTTATCCAGAAGCCAAAGTAACCTAGGTAAAGGGAAATAACTGACTACAGCTCTCTCTAGTCACTGTCCTACCTGAGAGGGGTGAAGGGTAAAAATCGCTTGAGAAGTTCACAATCCATAGACAGAGGACCACAAAAAGACTAAGACCTAAATAAGTTCTGAGGTCAAATGTATGGCAATGTGATAATTAACAATAATGTATTATATACCTGAAATTTGCTAACAGCATATATCATTTATCACCAAAAAAAAGGTGATGGGGGAGAGAACCTATATGCACTGACAGATATGTTAGTTAGATTGATTATAGTGATTCACAATGTACATGTATACCAAAACATTAAACTGCATACTTTAGTATAAATAATTTTTGTCGTAATACTTTAATAAAGCTGAAGGAAAAAAAGGCTGAGTTCTAACAGCTAAACTACAAAACACTTCCCCTACACTCACACTTCACCACCACATTACTGAAGGACTATTTACAGCAGTTCATTTTAGCAAGTACATGTCTGACTATCAAGAAAAAATTACAAGGCATACTGAAAGGCAAGAAACAATTTTAAGACACAGAACATCAAAACCAGAATGAGCCATGAGAGATGCTGCAATCATCAAAGCAAGAATTTAAAACTACAAAACACTAAGTGCTCTAATGGATAAAAGTAAACAGTATGCAGAACAGATGTACAATGAAAGCAGAAATGGAAATCCTAAGAAGGAACTAAAAAGAAACGGTAGGAGTCAAAAACCCTGAAACAAAAATGAAAAATGTCTTTGATGAACTCAAGGGCATTAACAGACTAGCTGTAGCTAAGGAATTTCTAAGTTTGATGATATCTCAGTAGAAATCTCCATAACGAACAAGCAGAGATAAAAGCTGAAAAACAAAATTTTAAGAACTGTGAGACAACTGAAAACTGGGTAATGAGAATAATAGAAAGAGAAAAGAAAAAAACAGAAGATATATTTGAAACACTAATGACTAAGCCTTTACCCAAAATAAAGGGTATCAAACACCAAATCACAGGTCCAAGAAGCTCAAAAGAACACCAAGCAAGATAAATGTGAAAAAAACTATACCTAGGCACATCATTTTCAAACTACAGAAAATCAAAAATAAAAATAATCCCAAAAGAAGTGAGAGAAAAAAAATTACCTCTATAGAAGCAAAGATAAGAACTATATCTGACTTCTGAGAAACATGCAAGACAGAAGAGACCAGGGTGAAATATATATACAGTGTTGAGAGAAAGGAACAACTGGCCTAAAATTCTGTACCCCATGAAATGACCCTTCCAAAGTAAAGGAGATATAAAGACTCTTAGGCAATGAAAAAATTGAGAGAATTTGTTGCAGAAGACCTACTTACAAGAAATGTTAAAAAGTTCTTCAAATAGAAGAAAACTAAATAAAGGTCAGGAAAACAGATCGACATAAAAGAGAATTGAAGATAGACTAAATGAAGGAAAAATAAAAACTTTTATTATTATTCTTAACTGATCTAACAGCTAAGTTTGTTCAAAATAACAAGGCATCCAAATATGTACATTTTATGACTCAGTGAGTATGTATACACACATGTGTAATATATATACAAAAAACAAAATAACATAAGTCAAAGAAATCTCAAGACATTTTACAATATTCTGAATTAAATGAAAATGAAAATTTCTCAAAACTTATGCGAGGCAGTGAAAGCAATGCTTGAAGGGAAACATACTGCACTGAAGGTACTTCTAAAAAAGGATATATCTAAAATCAATTATCAAGGCTAAAATCTTGGCAAATAGAAGAGCAACTGAAATCCAGAAAAAGCAGAGGAGAAGAAATTAAGAAAAAAATTTATAGCAGAAATCAATTAAATTGGATATAGAAAATTATTAGAGAAAAATCAGTAACACCAAAAGCTGGTTCTTTGAAAAGATCAGGGGGCCTGGGTGGCTCAGTGGGTTAAAGCCTCTGCCTTCGGTTCAGGTCATGATCTCAGGGTCATGGGATCTAGGCCCACACTAGGCTCTCTGCTCAGAGGAGATCCTGCTTTCTCCTCTCTCTCTGCCTGCCTCTCTGCCTACTTGTGAGCTCTCTGTCAAATAAATAAAATCTTTTTTAAAAAAAGAAAGAAAAGATCAATAAAATTGATAAGTCTCTAGCCAGGCTAACTAAGAAAAAAAAAAATGCAAATGACAAATACCAGAAATAAAAGAGAAGATTTTACTACAGATTCCATAGACATTAAAAGCATGATAAAGTAATACTATGAACAACTCTATAGCCACAAATTTGACAATCTATGTGAACTGACAGACACAATCTGACAAAAGTCACGCAAAAGAAGTCTGAAAGGTCTAGATAAATTTTAAATATTGAGTCAATAATCAATAACCTTCCAAAAAAGAAAGCACCAGGCTTGGTTGTGTTCACTGATGAATTTCCCCTGCTCCCCCCACCAAAAAGGAAACCTTAAGAAAGTATACCAATTTTCTATAGTCTCTTTCAGAAAACAGAAAGAAAATTCTTTCTAACTCTATGACACCAGTGTTACCTTAACATTAAAACCAGATGAAAACTACAGGACTACTATCTCTCATGAACGTATATGCAATGTGTAAAAAAAAATGTAAAAAATTTACATTGTGTGAAAAAATAATATATACCACCACCAAGGGATTTATCTCAAGTATGCAAAGTATGCAAAGCTGGTTCACCATTTAAAAAAACCCAATTGATATATTATATCATATCAAAGACTAAAGAAGAAAAATCACAATTTTATTAACAGTTGCAAAGCATCTGATCCAACAGTCATTCGTAATAAAAACTGTCAGTAGGGACGCCTGGGTGGCTCAGTCGTTAAGTGTCCCCCTTTGGTTCAGGTCATGGCTCAGGTCATGATCCCGGAGATCAGGGATCCTCCTCCCGCTCCCTGCTGAAGTCAGCTTCTCCCTCTCTCACTCCTCCTGCTTGTGGTTCCCTCTCTAGCTGTGTTTCTCTCTGTCAAATAAATAAAATCTTTAAAAAACAAAAACAACCTGTCGGTAACCTAGAAGTAGATATGAAATATCTTAATAAAGAGTATCTACAAAATACTACAGCTAACATTATAATTAATGGTGAGAAACTAAAAGCTTTCCCTCTAACATCAGGAACAAGGCAAGGAAGTCCCCACTCACCACTCTTTTTCAACAGTGCATTAGAGGTCCTAGCCAATGTAGTAAGACAAGAAAATAAAATAAAATGTATACACATTTTCCTATACTGTACTTGAATTTCTAGCTAATTCAGTAAGCCAGGAAAAGGAAATAAAAGGCATATAAACTGAGAAGGAAGAAATAAAACCATTTCTATTCACAGATGATATCATCTATGTAGAAAATCTGAGAGAATCAACAGTTAAAAACTTCTGGACTAATAAGCAATCATAGCAAAGTCACAGGATACAAGGTTAATGCACAAATCCAGTCGCTTTTCTATATACTAATAATATACAATTTGAAAATTAAAAACAATACTATTCATATTAGCACCTCCCCCAACAAATTAAATACTTAGGTGCAAAACTTACAAAATATATACAAGATCTATATGAGAAAAACTACAAATCTCTAATGAAAAGAAATCAAAGAACTAAAATGAAGAAATACTCCATGTTCTTGGGTCGGAAGACTCAACACTGTCAAGATGTCTGGTCTTCCCAACTTGATCTATGAATTCAATGCAATCCCAGTCAAAATCAGGCAAGTTATTTTGTAGCTATCAACCAACTGATTCTAAAGTTTATAATGGAGTGGCAAAAAAAAAAAAAAAAGAAAAAAAAACAGAAAAATCAACACAATACTGAAGGAGAACAAAGTTAAACAACTGAAACTCCTCCATTTCAAGACTTATAAGTTATAATCATCAAGGTATCAGTGAAAGAACAAACAGACCAATGGAACAGAATAGACAGCCCCAAAAAGACTCACATAAATAGAGTCAACTGATCTATCCTTTGACAAAGGTACAAAAGCAATACAATGGAGCAAAGATGGTCTTTTCAACAAATGGTGCTGGAACAACTGGGCATTCACATGCCAAAAAAAGAAATCTAGACACATTCCTCACATCCTTCACAAAAATTAACTGAAAATGGATCACAGACTCAAACATAAAGCATAAACTACTAAATTCCTAGAAAATAATATAGAAGGAAAACCTATGACCCTGGGTATGCAAAGACATTTTACAATACAATACAAAAGGCATGATCCATGAACAGAACAATTAATAAGCCGGGCTTAATTAAAAGTACCATGTTCAGCTGTGCAAAGGGCACTGTCAAGAGAATGAACAGACAACAGTCTAGGAAAAATAATTTGTAAAAGAAATAGCTCATAGGGCACCTGAGTGGCTCAGTGGGTTAAAGCCTCTGCTTTCAGCTCAGGTCATGATCTCAGAGTCCTGAGATCAAGGCCCACATCGGGCTCTCTGCTCGGGCAGGGAGCCTGCTTCCTCCTCTCTCTCTGCCTGCCTCTTTGCCTCCTTGTGATCTCTGTCAAATAAAGAAATAAAATCTTTAAAAAAAAAAAATAAAAAGAGAAAGCTCATCAAGGACTCTTGTCCCAAATACACAGAGAATTCTTAAAACTCGGTAATAACAAAGTGATTAACTATTGGACCAAAGACCCTGACATCACACCAAAGATACACAGATGGCAAGTAAGCACATAATAATGTTCTCCACATCTATGTCATCTTATCAAAACAACAAGACTCAACTATATACCTATTAGAACGGCAAAAACAAAAAACATTAACACCACCAAATGCTAATAAGGATGTGGATCAACAGGAATTCTCTTTTATTGTTTGTGAGAATGCAAAATTGTTCAGACACTTTGGAAGACAGTTTGGTGATTTCTTACAAAACTAAACATATTCCTACCACACAACCAGCAATAGCCCTTCTTGGTACTTACCCAAAGGATTTGAAAAGTTGTGTTCGCAATAAAAACCTGCAAATGGATGTTAATAACAGGTTTGCTCATAATTACCAAAACTTGGAAGCAACCAAGATGTCCTTCAGTAAATGATGGATATACTGGGGTATATTCAAATAATGCAATGTTATTCAATGCTGAAACGAAATGTGCTATCAAGCCATGAAAAGACACGGAAGAACTTTAAAAGCACTTTAAAATACTGCTAAGTGAAAGAAGCCAGTCTGAAGAGCAATATACTGTAAGATTCCAACTCTATGACATTCTGGAAAAGCAAAACTATGGAGACAATAAAAAAAGACCAGCAGTCGCTGCGGTTGGCAGACACAGGAGAGGAAAGAGTAGGCGGAGCACAGATTTTTAGAGATGTAAAACTACTCTCCATAATACTATAATGGTGAATACATATCACTGCACATTTGCCCAAATCCAAAGTGGAGTCTGGGTGATAGGGATGTATCAATGTAGATTCATCAATTTTAACAAACGTGCCACTCTGGTAGGGAATATTGACAATGGTAGACGTTAGGCAAGTGTGAGAGCAGGAGATATAAGAGAAATCTGTAACTTCCCTCAATTTTACTGTGAACCTAACATTGCTCTGAAAAATAAAGTCTATTAAAAAAAGCACAGCAGGAGAGGAGGAATATAAGAAATAATAAAAAAATTAACTGCCTTTCCTATTTACTGTAAGTTAAGAAGTTGCTATATAAAAAGAGCCAATTCACAATAATAAAAAATATAAAAGTACTAGAATAAATGTGCAGATCAACATGAGATCTGTAAAACTTTAATGAAGGGTATAAAGGACTTGAATGAATAAAGACTTCTTTTTTTTTTCTTTTTCCAAATTATTTATTTGAGAGAGAGAGAGAACAAGCGCGAGGGGAAGAGGAAGAGAAAGAGATCTCAAGCCAACTCAATGGTGAGCAGAGAGCCTGACATGGGGCAGATCTCATGACTATGAGATTATGACCTGAACGGAAAGAATCCAGTACTTTCCCGACTTCGCCACCCAGGCACCCTGACTTTTTATGTTTTCTAAAAGCAAAACTCAGTATTACAAAGATAACAACTCTGTCTAAATTCTGTTTGTTGGCAATCCAGTTTAAAATACCAAAGGACTTTTTGAGGGAAGAAGTTAGCTTAAAAAAAAAAAAAAAAAAAAAAGTCCTAAGCATACCTAAAAGCCAAGAACTTCTGAATGGTCTTTTAAAAACATAAGTCAGAGCACCTGGGTAGTTCAGTTGGTTAACCATCAGACAACTGGTTTCGGCTAAAGTTGTGATCGCAGGTTTGTGAGAATGAGCCCCATGTCAGGCTAGACAGCAGAGAGTCGGCTTGATTCTTTGCTTCTTCCTTTGCCCCTCCCCGCACTCCCTCCTGAGCAGGGTCTCAATAAATAAATACATAAATACATAAATACATAAATAAATAAAGTCTTTTTAAAAAACGTACACAGCATAAGTCAGGTCATATGATTCTTATTCAAAATCCTGCAAAAGCTACATATTTCATTCACGGTAACAGGACAAACCCTGAAGACCCAATTTTGAAGAAATAAAAAGATAAAATGTATACAATATGCCTTAAACGATGGGGAAAAATTTACAAGTAGCAGAGTTAAAGGTTATCTTTATTTTCCCCTCCTATAATCAGGAAAACAATCAAATCAACTAAAATCGAACAAAGCAATCTAAGCTCTAATAATAAAGATTTAACAGTAAACATTTACCTAGCTCTTATTATCTGTGTAGCCTATTTTGGGTACTTGTTTAAAGACATTTTCCTTAATTCTGAAACTAGTCTGCAAAATGGTGTTATTCCACATTACAGCTGAGAAAACTTAAGTTTCAAAATCTTAAGTGACTTGCATCACTTCAAAGTGACTGAGCAAGGATTTAATAAAACCCATGCTGTTGTAGTTCTGCTCTGAAACTTAAGTAGCTGTGACTATAAAGGAAAAAAAAGTCCCTCTTTATCCCCAGTTTCATTTATGTAAAAGTAAGAAATACTTAGAGTAAATATTCTCCATCAGTTATGTTTTTGATTCTTCTACAATTTCATAAGCCTAAATGTGGGCTCACAGCATCTACTCAAAAAACAGGTTCCATATGATGACTGCCCTCTTCTGCAGAGGAGCAAATCTCAAAACCTATAATCCCATTTCACAAAGTAAACATCTCCACCTTGATAACACCTTTTATATAATGCTCATCACCCCTTCATCCCCCAGCCCAAAAATGTTTAGTAACCAAGTACACTCCATGGAAATACACTAAAACTTAGAAAACACTTTTTTTTGGGGGGGGGGGGTTAAAGATTTAATTTATTTAATTATTTACTTGCTTACTTACTTATTTGACAGAGTGAAACACAGTGAGAGAGGGAACACAAGCAGGGGGAGTGAGAGAGGGAGAAGCAGGCTTCCCGCAGAGCAGGGAGCCCGATGCGGGGCTTGATCCCAGGTCTCTGGGATCAAGACCCGAGCTGAAGGCAGTCGCCAACCAACTGAGCCACCTAGGTGCCCCTAGAAAACACTTTTTAACTGTGAACAATATTGGATTTAAACTGGTATCATGGTCCTCATACACAGTAGTTTAAGAAAACAGTAACAAAAACAGCAAGCCAATAATGCCTTTGTAAGCCTATAGACCATGGTTCCCACATAGAAGAAAAACAGGCAATGGTGAAACAAAAACCACCATCAGAGAAATTTTAATCATCAGAGAACTTATAGTCTATGAACTTTCATTTCAAAAGTTGTAATGAGCGGCGCCTGGTGGTTCAGTGGGTTAAGAATCCAACTCTTTATTTCAGCTCAGGGTTATGAGACGGAACCCTGCACGACTCCATGCTGGCCATGGAGTCTGCTTAAGATTCTCAAGATTCTCTCTCTCCCTCTTGGCCCTTCCTCTCCTTAAAAGAAAAAAAAAAAAGCTTGCAGTGAGTAAAAGATTACAGTGAAGATGTATAGAACACATTTCCAGTGAGTAAAAGATTACCGTGAAGATGTATAGAACACATTTCCCATTGACATGAGGAAAGAGGTAAACATAAGAATTTTCAAAAGGTTCCAAAATATGAAAACTCAAAGCATTCTAACACCACTTAACCATTTAGTAGCTTTTATATCAGGCATAGCTAAATGAATCAAAGATACTATCAATGGCTTTTTGGGCAGAGTAAGGAATGCTTAAAGCCTATACAGTAAACCCACACTTTTTCTCAAAAAGACCTTATTTATGGACCATGGATGCAATATTACGGACCATGGATGATCTCAGTAATGCTATTGTCCACTGGAATGTGACAATTCAGAAAATATTAAGGGTCACTTAAATCAAGACATGAAAACTTTTTCATTCCTGTAGATAAATTTCACATAAATAGGATACAGATTTCATATAGATACCTAAATTTAAAACAGTCACAAAATGGGGCGCCTGGGTGGCTCAGTGGGTTAAAGCCTCTGCCTTCGGCTCAGGTCATGATTCCAGAGTCCTGGGATCAAGGCCCGCGTCCGGCTCTCTGCTCAGTGGGGAGCCCGCTTCCTCCTCTCTCTCTGCCTATATCTCTGCCTACTTCTGATCTCTCTCTGTCAAATAAATAAAATCTTTAAAAAAAAAAGGCACAAAATGTTCAAGATTAATGAGGACTGACAAATTTTACTTCATCCATAAATATCAAACTATAAGGTATTTTTGGAAAGCTATGCATTTTATGTTTATAAAATAAATAAATAAATGCATTTTTCAGAAGGTGAACTTCAAAAACAGGGTGGTGTATTAAGTGCATAAAAGTTTAAAGCATGGACCTTAGGAAGTTATAAGGCATCGGAAAGATCTAGACTACCTTGACACACAACATAACACTTCTTTTTAAGAGATCCACACAGACGGGACCTTTCTGTCTTGGTTTGAAAATAACAAGAAACTCCAGACTTTATGAGACAGTCCATTTCACTATTAATCAAATTACATAATTTAGGAAATTTCTTTTGTGTAAAACAAAAATTTACATCACCTTTTTTTTTTTTTTAATATTTTATTTATTTGACAGAGAGAAACACAGCCAGAGAGGGAACACAAGCAGAGGGACTGAGAGGGGGAGAAGCAGGCTTCCCGCCGAGCAGAAAGCCCGATGTGGGGCTCGATCCCGGGTCTCCAGGATCATGACCTGAGCCGAAGGCAGTTGCTTAACCAACTGAGCCACCCAGGCGCCCCTATACATCACCCTTTAACTTTCATCCACTGCTTCTAGTTTTACTCTGAGTAACAAAAAAGTCTAAGTATACTCCTAATATTTTATGAGGTTTATCAATTATTTGGAGACAGCTAATACTTTTCATTGATCAACTCTTCTCCAACTCAACTCTTCTCCAAGCTCAACCTGACAAGTTCCTACAACTTTTTTTCATCTAACCTATTCCTAATACTTCATCATACTGACAGATCATGAAGTTATCACAACGGTTATGTGTGTATAAGAAAAAAAATAACAACCTTTTAGATATAAATGTTAGGTGATAGGCTAAGTTCACTCACTAGGCAAAGCTTTAATGCTTTTTCCTTTTTTTTAAGATTTCATTCATTTATTGACAGAGAGATCACAAGTAGGCAGAGAGAGGAGGAAGCAGGCTCCCTGCTGAGCAGAGAGCCCCATGCGGGCCTTGATCCCAGGACCCTGAGATCATGACCTGAGCCGAAAGCAGAGGCTTTAACCCACAGAGCCAACCAGGCACCCTGCTTTTTCCCTTTTAATGCATCACCCATTCTATAATTGTATTTCTGAATGATGATCAAGAGATCACAATTTAAGTAGTTCTTTTAGCTTAACAGACGCTAAATAGTTTGTACTCACTTGTTTTAATTCATTTGATTTTGTAAACAATTGCTTTTTCTTTTGAAAGAAAATGTAGTTTGCTGGCCCACATACTCATTAACTTCATAAATATACTGTCCAACCAAATGTCCTAAATAATCAACGTAAAAATACAACATTTTTCATCTCTAGTCTAGCTTCAGATAAAATAGATCTAATAGCATAACTCAATTATAATTACCACAAAAACAATAATGGGTTAAAAAGAAAAACTGGGACAAAGATGTTAATAGTGATTCAGATGATAAGGATACATATGCATGTTATGTACTCCGCGTTTCTCCTTGTGTTTGAAATTTCTTAAAAAATAAATAAGCATTCAAACCAAAAGCAAATAACCTATTAGACTAACGTGACACTCTACATAGTGCTTTTAGAAAAGCTTTTTCATTGACCTGTTGCTCAAAGGGATTCTTCTGATTGAAAGCATTATTATGCTACCATAGACCCTTAAAACAGCAAATTAGATATTTCTCTTCAAACTTACACTGGCTATATTTTAGGAATCAGTGTTCATTACTAGGATCGATGATTCCTAAAAATAGAGAAAAAAAATTACATCCCCAGTAAATTATTTCCTTAATAGAGATTGGGGTTTCTAAGGACATTGGGAAAAAAATCAAGAGGGGGGAAAAAACACTGAACAGCCACAAAGCCAGAGTTTCCAATGAGACTGACACACTACAGCTGCAATATCTGGGCAAGTTATTTATCATTCCAGCCCTTAGTACCTTAATCAAAAATAAAAAACAAACAAAAAAACAGTGCTTATGTATGATTAGCAAACATGCCATTTAACAGTTGCATATTACTAAAATTATGAAATGACAGTGCACTAAAAGACACATATAAATACATATAAATCTAAACACTACATATTTATGTCATATATATTTTATATATAAGATACAAATCCCTAAGCCATTTGGAGCCATGGATAATTAATTTACAATAGCCACACCACCTGTCTCTCTCTACCCTTTAACTATACATTGAGAGGGGGAAAGTCATAGTAAACAAACAAAAAAGTGTTTTCAGCACAATGTCCCAAAACAAGTACACACATACTCAAATACTACCAATATCTAGCACACTGACTTACCCATATCAAGCATATAATAAATATTTCTGAATTTGTAACAACTATTTTCTGTTTTGAAATAGTTATATCGGGCACCTGGGTAGCTCAGTTGGTTAAGCGACTGCCTTCGGCTCAGGTCATGATTCCGGACACCAGGGATCAAGTCCCACATCGGGCTCCCCGCTCGGCGGGAGGCCTGCTTTACCCTCTCTCACTCCCCCTGCTTGTGTTCCCTCTCTGGCTGTATTTCTCTCTGTCAAATAAATAAAATTTAAAAAAAAAAAAGTAAGAAAGAAATAGTTATACCTATTACTGGCAAATAATTTTCTTGAATATTAGAATCAAACTCTGTTCTATCCTTGCCAAAAAGACAAATAACAAAATTAATGAGGAATATTATAGTAATAAAAAAGAGCAAGTAGAAAGAATCTGAACTCTAGACTGAGAAGGCCTGAGTTTCTGTCTTAACTCTATCTGTCTGGGTGTCATGAACCAAACTTTTAACTTTCATCTTACGTTTTCTTCATCTGTAAAATGGGTACTACCAACCTCACCCTAATGCCAATGAGCACATCTAGCAGTGGGATAATAGTTTCTAAATATAATTCCCCAATAAAAGAAACCTGAGTTCCCTGAATAAATGGAATGACTCTGAAGCTGGAGTGAGGAAAATGTAAGATGAGCCTGGAACATTTTGTAAAGCCAAAAAGAAAGTGCTCGAAAAATAAAGAAGCATGTCAAAAGGGCAAAGAAGCCAACCTCATGGGGCTCCTAGTGGCCAAATCTGGGCCAAAAAAGCATCAAAATAATGATAGCAACGGATTATATTCCATACTGATAGAAACACTTAAATAGGGGCGCCTGGGTGGCTCAGTTGGTTAAGCAACTGCCTTCGGCTCAGGTCATGATCCCAGAAACCCGGGATCAAGCCCCACATCGGGCTCCCTGCTCGGCGGGAAGCCTACTTCTCCCTCTCTCTCCCCCTGTTTGTGTTCCCTCTCTGGCTGTGTTTCTCTCTGTCAAATAGATGAAATCTTTGAAAAAAAAAAAAAAAAAGAAAGAAATACTTAAATAAATGCAAGGAAAAGAGAAAGCTTTTCTATAGAATTCTAATTAATAATAGCAGAAGGAACGATGGAAATAGAAAATCACCTTTGGCAATCATCACAATAATTGTTGCAAGCAAAAAACAATGGCTATTAAAAAAAAAAGTGGGCAAGTGTGTGATAAAAAAATACAATATTTATTTATATAGTCTCAAAGTACCTCTTCCCAGAAGATGCTTACTATAAAGAGAATTTACTAGCTGAGAAACCTGGCAGACACCACCTTAACCAAATGATCAAAGTTCATTATCATCAGTATGAGATATATCAACATCATGGACTTCCTGATTTGAAGCATGAGGACATCACCACTCTACAGCATTGTTGTCAGAAATGCTTACCTTGAAATTAATCGGACATCAGACAAACCTAAAGCGAACATCAGACAAACCAAAATTTAAAAACTCTATAAAATACCTGGCCAGTACTATCCAAAAATTTCAAAGTTAATGAAAGAAAGGCTGAAGAACTGTTCTAGATCAAAAGGGACAGGACGCCTGGATGATTCAGAGGGTTGAGCCTCTGCCTTAGGCTCAGGTCATGATCACAGGGTCCTGGGATCAGGTCCCACATCTGGCTCTCCACTCTGTGGGGAGCCTGTTTCCCCCTCTTTCTCTGCCTGCTTCTCTGCCTACGTGTGATCTCTCTCTGTCAGATAAATGAATAAAATTTTCAATAAAAAGGGGGGGGGACACAAATGCTTAATAAAATACGTGATGTGAGATTGTATCCTGAAACAGAAAAAGGACATCAGTGGCACTGGTGAAACTTGAATAATATTATACCAATGTTAATTTCCTGATTTGGCTCTATAAGATGTTAACATCTTGGAAAGCTGAGGAATAAATTTTTGTGTATTTCTTCCTACTTGTAGGTCTAACATTTCAGAGTGAGAGACATACAGACATACATAAATATATATGCATTCATTAGAATTTTCTGAAAGAACACAGCAATATGAGGACTAGCTTTTACTTAATTTACCTGTAGTTGCCACATATCTTTGAATGGCAGCTCTTCAGTACATAATAGTGAAAACCTACTCAAGATTATATAGGATGGTAAGAGGCAATGACACACCAACATGTTTATACGATCCTTTCCTTTGATCTCTTGACCTCTTGCCCGTAAAATCTCCCATTTTTTGTACAAATAATTGGGAGGAAAGGAAGAAAAATTATAGTTCAGTAGGTTAATGACAAGTTATTTGAGGAGTTTGGAACCACAACCATGTACTTCACCTAAAATACCCGCTTAGTCTTTTAATCAGAAATGTAGGCATATTTGGACCATTTATCTGGTTTAAAATGACACATCTTGTGCTCTTATATTAAAGCCTAACCCAAGCGAGCTAAATAGTTACAAATTACTCATTTCAAAGCTCTTCCTAATGAAAGAAATTATTTTTTTAAAAAAGATTAAAGTCATACACATCTATAAAGTATCATTCACATAAAATTTTATTTATAATAAAGGCTAGAAGTTATAAAAACAGTAAGTTCACAATATTCATCTGATGCTTAGCTCTAAGTTAACTGACACTGTATCTTTCACCTTTCTTATAATTTCTTATAAAATCTATCCTGCCATACAAACTTCAAATTTAATCAGTTAAGACTGTAGCTAGGGTACCTGGGTCGCTCAGTGGGTTAAAGCCTCTGCTTTTGGCTCAGGTCATGATCTCGGCGTCCTGGGATCGAAGCCCAGCCTGCTTCTTCCTCTCTCTCTGCCTGCCTCTCTACTTGTGATGATCTCTCTTTCTCTCTCAAATAAATAAAATCTTAAAAAAAAAAAAAAGACTGTAGCTACTTTCTCACATTACAAAACAATTAAAGTATATATAAAGTTAAGCATAACACAATAGTTTTTCTCACTCTTCTGGGAAAACTGTATTTTTTCCTAGCAGAAAAATCAGTATTTCCAAGTCCTTCATTACCAAAAAAACACTTATTTCTAATATCAGATGGAGAAGTCAGTGAGGGCAAAAACCCAGCTTTTATTCATCTATTTCCCCAAAGCCTACCATCTTGACAACACCTGGAACACACTAAACCTCAAAAATGTTAGTTCTAATATTTCTTTGGCACAATAAATACTCAATAAATGTTTGTTCTAGCTATTTCATTCAGTATCAACATTAATGACTGTGTCAAACCTAAGAGCAGTATGAACTCCAGGAGAGGGACTAAAGTTGACTAATAAGAAACACTGCAACATTCTGATCTCTATCTGTTTGGTGCTTCTATCAGCCTACCACTCCAAGGCACATGTGTGATTGATCCTCTTGGGCCCACTGCAGTAAAACATTTAACTACACTAAAATTATGCAGCATACATTTAATGGATTTAAATTAAAAGATTCTTCTTTATTGAAAAAGGCCTAAACACTGTTTTTACAGAACCTAAACATGTTAACATCTGAATAAATAATACCTTACTTTGGCAATATACATGGGTAATTATATGTTTATTACAATGTTTGGCACTTTGTCATTCAATAATTATCAGGCCAATAAATTCTTATCTATCACCAAAATTATAATTTTCTTAAAATAATATTTTGTCAAAAAAATCAGTACCTAAAGGGTGAAACGAAAAAAACCCAGAACATCTAGTAAGCATGCTAACAGATGATAAAAATGATTAGCTTCATATAGAACTATTTCAACTCTATTACCTAGAAATACTAAAGGAAAAAAATTCAATCTGTCCAAGAGATGTATGTACAAAAGCTTATAAGGAAATCAGTATACATTCAAGTCCACTCCAGAATTTTTTTAGCTGCTTAATACATTAAATATAGTGTCTGAAGGAAATGAAGGAAATGTTAATATGGAATTATATAATTATGGAATTATACAATGAAATAAATCATACCTAATTGTTTCACATTTTAATACTACAGAAAGAAAATACAAATAACAGATTATTCTAAAGCTAAAATGAACTGTAGAAAAGAGCCAGTCAAATTATAAAGTATTAGAGCCAAAAATGCTACAAATCATCTGAACCATCTTACTCATTCTAGCAATGAGGAAACTGAGCTTTTGTAGGAAACTGCTTTTTAAAGGAAGACCACACAACAGACAGTGCTAACACAACAATATAAGGATAGAACACAAAACACTCACCATCACAAGCAGATGATAGGCCAAGAGATTGATGGGAACAGGGAAAAGGGGAAAAACCATATAAATGCACAAGCACGACTTTCTGAAGAGGTACAATATCAGTATTACATCAGTTAAAAGGCTGGGCTGTGCAGCCTGACTTGACCAATTTGAATCCCAACTCTTTGATTTCCTGCTTAACTTCACCATGCCTCAGTTTTTCCACTGGACATAACAATACCTACCCAATAGGGATGTTGTGGGATTAAAAGAATTTATTAACTCATGTATTTAGAACAGTATCTGGTACATAATCAGCACTGAAAAACATTTTAGCAAAAATCATTAGATCACAATAAAGGACAATTTTATATCTGGTCTCTTAAACTGCTAGTGGGGAGTATAAACTAGAAATATTTGGGGACACAATCTGACATTACCTTGTAAATTTAAAATCCACAACACAGCTTAGAATCCAACTATTTTACTCCAAAGTATATACTCAAGAGAACCTTTAGCAATATGTATCTGAAGCATACAACAAAAAAGTTCATAGTAGTAATGTTCATGATTACAAATATCTGGAAACAGCTCAAATACCCTTCAAAGTGTCTAAATTGTGGGCACTTCATTCAAACTATATTACAAAGCTGTAGTCATCAAGACAGTGTGGTACTGGCACAAAAAACAGACAACACAAATCAAAAGAAGAGAACAAAAAACCCAGAAATGGACCCACATTTCTATGGTCAATTAAACTTCAACAAAGTAGGAAAGAATATCCAGTGGAAAAAAAGACTGTCTCTTCAACAAATGCTGTTGGGAAAACTCGACAGCAACATGCACAAGAATGAAACTGGACCACTTTCTTATACCATACACAAAAACTCAAAATGGATGAAAGACCTAAATGTGAAACAAGAATTCATCAAAATCCTAGAGGAGAACACAAGCAACAACCTCTTTGACCTCCGCCAGAGCAACTTCTACACACATTACCAGAAGCAAGGGAAACAAAAGCAAAAATGGCCTATTGGGACTTCATCAAGATAAAAAGCTTCAGCACAGCAAAGTACACAATCAACAAAACTAAAAGGTAGCTTACGGAATGGGGGAAGAAATTTGCAAACGATATATCTAGTAAAAGGTTAGTATCCAAAATCTATAGAGACTTACCAAATTCAACACCCAAAATACAAATAATCCAATTAAGAAATGGGCAGGAATAGAAATTTTTCCAAAGAAGACATCCAGATGGTTAATAGACACAGGAAAACAGATACTGGTGATGTGGAGAAAGAGGACCCCTCTTACACTAGTGGTAGAATGCAAACTGGTGCAGCCACTCTAGAGTACAGTATGGTAGTTCCTCAAAAAGGTAAAAACAGAACTACCCTATGACCCAGCAATTGAACTACTAGCTATTTACCCAAAGGACAGGAAAATACAGATTCAAAGGGGGTGCATGCACCCTAATGTTTCCAGAAGCATTATCAACAACAGCCAAACTATGGAAAGAGTCCAAATGTCCATCAACTGATGAATGGATAATGATGTGGTATATATACATAGTGGAATATTAGCCATCAAAAGAAAGAAACCCTGCCATTTACAATGATGTGGATAGAGCTAGAAATAAGTCAGAGAAAGACAAATACCGTATGATTTCACTCATGTGGAATTTAAGAAACAAAACAGATGAACACATGGGAAAGGGGGGGGAAGAGAGGGAAATAAACCATACGAGACTTAACAGAAGAGAACAAATTGAAGGCTGATGGAGGGAGGTGGGTGGGGAATGGGCTAGATGGGTGATAGGCACTGAAGAGGGCACTTGTTATGATAAGCACTGGGTGTTATATGTAAGGATGAGTTACTCAGTTCTACTCCTCAAAGCCGTATTACATTATATGTTAACTAACTAGAATTTAAATAAAAATTTGGAAAAGAAAAAAAAAAGAACTAAAAAAAAAAAAAATTCCAGTGTGTGCTTTCAGAAGATTAAAAACCAAAAACGACTGAACTCCCTGATCAATAACAATACTATATAACTTTATTGTCTATGATTCTCATCTTTATTAACTTGAGTGGATACTAATTCTAATATTTAATTTTAATATTACAGTAAGAAAGTACCTCAAATGTTGTACTTTATGGAGGGTATAAATATAAATTCTGATTAGATACATTTTAGTGATATACTCTTCCCCTTTTTTAGATTTTATTTTTATTTCTTTGTCAGAGGCAGGGAGCACACACAAGCGGGCGGGGGGCAGCAGGCAGAGGGAGAAGCAGGGTCCCTGCTGATCAAGGAATCTTGATGCAGGACTCAATTCTAGGACTCTCAGATCAGGACCCGGAGTCAAAGGCAGATGCTTAACCAACTGAGCCACCTAGGTGTTCCTGATACAACTCTTCTCTTCATGTTCTACTACAAAACAAACAACTGTTTTGACACTTCTCAAAGTAGTGTGCAGACAGGAGACAGATATAACAACTACAATTTACAAGACAGATATAACAACTACAATCCTGATACAACTCTTCTCTTCATGTTATACAAACAAACAACTGTTTCGACACTTCTCAAAGTAGTGTGCAGACAGGAGACAGATATAACAACTACAACTTACATCATTGGTTAAGCATCTACTCTTAATTTTGGCTCAGTCATGAGCTCTGAATCCTGAGATTAAGGCCCATGTCAGGCTCTGTGCTCAGCACGGAGCCTGCTTAAGATTCTCTTCCTCTCTCTCTCTCTCTCTCTCTCTCTCTCTCTCTCTCTCTCAATCTTTCTCTCCCCCTCTGCCCCTCCAGCATGGACAGGAGCTCTCACTTCCATTCTCTCTAAATTAAATAAATAAGTCTTTAAAAACCCTACAATTTAAGAAACCAAAAAATTACAAAGGTACATTCTGTACTTTGATAGATCACCATAAGTAACATATAGCTAAAATTAACATTCACACTATTATTAATACATTAACATCAAGGGTATATAAGTCAAAGCATTTTAAAGTTATACTATAAGTTATTTAACTGCCACTTTTTGTTCTTATTCATTTGTTGTGTAGGTCATGGAATCATTTGATTAATGGCTGCTGTAATCATCGTGCTAAGTTGCTAAAATGAATTATAATCATGGTTTTTATGATCGTTTCCTTTAAATCAATATAGTCAGATATTTCAAATCCATTTTATCATTAGACTATGTCAAGTCACCTATTAAAAACAGTAAATGTC